>JAEMOT010002577.1:66194-109639 GCA_019297695.1 Apostasia ramifera | reverse complement strand
CATTGGAAATGTATTGGTCTATACTATCTTCAAGTTGATCTTGGATCATAGTTGAGTCCATAGAAGAATCAGAGAATGTTGACTCTATTTTTTCTGCTTATTCAGAATAAGAAATGTGAAGCACAATCACAAAATTATAAAATGTATTCACAAGAGATAGAAGTAATAAACTTGCACATTCAACAAACCCAAAAAACAGTTAAGTAGTTCATCCAAAACAATGCTAATTGAATCACGAACGTTCTACATGCATAAAGTACACAGAAGAAATGAAGAATTATTTACAAATGAAGACATACAAAAGTAGCATAAGTAACTATAACACACATAAGTTCCAAATGTACTCAATGTAAACTAACCAATCCAAACATGGCTTCGGTAAGCAATATAATGCAATCGTCAAAGAGTACGAATGCAATTAGTTCTTATTACAATACTGCAACAACATAAAGTTCCAAGTACTATGGAATATGAATTTGCATAGAATTCTATAACCGCTGCTTCGTAATTATATTTTTACGTTCGAATGCAATTAATTTAATCCATGACGTCAAACTTTCATCATCCAAACCAAGCAATGTAATCTTCAGGTTGTCATCTTTAGCGACATGTTCTAATGCAATCGCTCTTTCTTCCCTTGTGATAGAAGTAATTGTGGCCAATCGTTGTATGCAAGAAGATTGTATTTTCTGTGAATTTAACTTGAGGTCAGTCCTCTTTCCACAGAGACTTGTGTATTCAGAATCTATTTCTAATTTTGAGATCCCTACACTCTTCATTGAATCCTTTGTTGACCTAGAGGTAGTTGACCGTTTGTTGGATCCAATTTCTTCCTCATCATCCTCATTTTCTGCTACATATTTTCCCCTTTTTTTAGATGATGAGGGTTTGAATGGTTGAGCTGTGCTGGGTCCCAAAATATCAAATAATTTCATGTATAGTGGGCACTTTGTTCCCCAGCGTGATTTGTACTTTGGATCTGCCTGCAACTTTTGAATGTCTTACAAGGTGAAATAGGAACAAAATAAAAGAAAGGAGCATAGTAGTACAGACCTCAATAATAGATTCTCACCAAGAGTCTTCCATGTCTACATAGCCTTCTTCTTTATTGAATTTTACTCCAGTCATGTTGGAGAGATCGTAAAACTTCCTCCAATTATCTTTAATACTTTTTCAAGTATTCTTCCTTAATTTTGTTATTTCATGGGGTCTACCACCCATTGTATTGTACCTACTAATAACACGAGGCCACTCATTAGTAATTGGCCCACCCAAATTACACAGTCCATTCTTCTTCGACTCCCACACAGCTAAGATCAACTTCTCCTTGTCAAGTTCAGTTACTCCTCTAATAGAAGGCTGACCTGCTTCTCCTCCTTCAACTTTAATCTTCTTGTTGAGATTTGCCTTCGTCATCTGCTTCCCACTATCCTCGTCACTTTCAATCAACACCGGGTTCAATGACTTACCATGATCTGTCATGTTTCTTTTTTTCCTCGTTGTACAAGGTTTGATTTCTGTAGTGACAAATATGATAAATCGTATTATGTAAGCTCTAAAGTAATGAGTAATACGTTGAGTAACAACATTACAATGAAAGAGTAACGATTTCTATAGTAAATACAGTAGTACGTGCGTTTACTTACGACGAAAGTAATCGGTAATTAGTCTTTTGGGTTTTTTCTTGGACGACTTCTTCGTAGTGGTAGACTCACAGTCAGAACATAGTGAGGGTGTAGCCATCCTTCAACGCAATCATTATATATTCACAAAATCATCGGAATCACAATAAAATTATAAAGAAAACTAATGAAACACCTTACAAAAACCTATGTAATGTCTTCCACTCTCAAATGAAATGTCAAGTATTTTAGCAATAATTATTTCAAATGTCAGCATATAACTACTATACGTAGTTATTGTACATCTGTAATACAAAATAACTTTGTCCCTGTACGAAGATATGTATAAGACATATAATATACTATTTGTAAGTGAAGATAGTTTTGCTCCGAGGATCTAATAGAAATTTGAACATGGCTTAAAGGGAGAAATACACATTTTAATTCGATACAAAAAACTCGTAGCACATTAAACTGTGAGCATGTATACAATAGGTTCCCATTGTATGTGTTCAACATTTATATATGCTTCAATATGTACCATGAATTTAAAAAAATATTTCGCATCATGTCTGACTCAATACCAAAGACAAATGTAATATGCTCACATAAAGATTGTATTAACCCCAGCATATGCAAAACTGATCATTACTTAAAAAAAAAATGCACGTGTGGATTCGATACATTAACTCAGAGCAGAAAGTATGAACAAATGCGTACATTAGCAAACTGAATGCCCCGTTTATGTGGTCAGTTTAGTCATGCCCTTCAATATGGAGCATGTAAATATTATCTCATCACATCTGCTTTCAGTAGATCCAAATACAATGTTTAGCCATACAATTCCTTTCCCCTTCTGGTAAATTTCACATTCTATACTATGGCACGAGCAGGGGAAGAAAAGTTTCCCTTTTTTATAAGATTTCGGCTTATGGCTTAGAACTCCCAGAAAAATCACAAATCAGAGGTAGCACATCCTAGAATGCGACCATAGCCAAAAGCTCATCATTGTCAAACCGAAGTATAGGTAGAAGGCATGAAAGGCAAACAGAAATCAGCCAACACGACATCCTTTAACCAGTTGCATTTCATGGCATCAAAACAAGGAAAATCTGATCTTACCAAATGAATTACCAAACAATAACAGATCAGAGA
This sequence comes from Apostasia ramifera, assembly GCA_019297695.1. Lineage (NCBI taxonomy): Eukaryota > Viridiplantae > Streptophyta > Magnoliopsida > Asparagales > Orchidaceae > Apostasia > Apostasia ramifera. The sequence continues at coordinate 106,862 of JAEMOT010002577.1, read as the reverse complement.
TATTATCGTAGTACAAAATCCACTGAGCCAATGAGGACGCATCCAGGATAACTAATTTAAGGAAAATGCTCATCATCGTTAATTAAGTTTTCTTTAGCGTCAACTCAGAATAGTGGTCTGTACGTAAAAAAGAATCTTGCCAACATTGACAAAGATGAAAGAACTCCTATTTTTGTATTCAAACTGCACAAGAACATAGTACGAAATCATCCAGTAATCAAGGAAGCTTCTACGAAACTGTTGAACCAAATGCTAAATAATCGTGAAACCGAAATCTACGAAATAACCATGAAACACAACCACAGTACTTCGGACCAGAGCATCTACCAGCAAGCATCAGACAAGGCCACAGCATGCAAACCCATCATTGTCACAAACATGGTAAGGGTATAGCAGTACATTAGGCAGTTGTTTTTTTCTTAACTAATGAAGCACTGTGGATAGATCTGATTTGAGCAATACAATATGCATTCGATCAAGGATTGAATGCATATGATGAAAAGAAAAAATTATTGCGTTTGTAAAACTAGTGAAGCAAAGCAGACCCCTATCTACAAGATTAGGGCTGGCATTAAGTTGGCCTCAACTTAGGGCACCGCAGTTTACAGAGCTAGAGAAAGCGGAAATGTACTCGAACAACTACAGAGCAAACAAGGTAGGGCATAGGAAAAATGTAACCACAGCATCATCATTGTCCGGCAACCTAAACTGCTTCATGGCCTCAAGAAGAAACCAGCAGAACAACACAAAAATGAAATCGAAACAAGAAACAGGGTACAGCGGAAAATTAATCCAAAATCTACAGATCAAAGAAGAAGGTATCAGCAAAAAACTAACCACAACCTCATCATTGTCAGGCTTCAGAAGGCAAGAAACCAGCAGAAAAAAAAAAATCGTATCGAAGGAAGAAACCGGGCACAGCGAAAATTTAATCCAAGATATACAGAGGAAAGAAGAAGGAGACAACAAAAATCTAGCCACAACCTCGCCATTGTCCGGCAACCAAAAAGGCTTCATGGCTTCGAAGGTAAGAAACCACCACAGGAACACAGAAATCAAATCGGAGGAGGAATCGAAGAAAACAGAAATTAATCGAAAATGTAGAGGGCAAAGAAGAAGGAACCGCAGAAATCTAACCACATGTTCATCATTGTCGGGCGAACGAAATGCTCGTCATGGATTCACAGGCAAGGAACTAGCAGAGCAAACATGATAGGGCATTACAGTGAATATTCACCTTGCGTAGGAAGATCTGCAAACCTTGCGGCACCACTGGCCAGCTGGAGGAAGGAGAGGAGGTAGAGCGAAATTTTTTCAAGATAATGGCGGACATCCATCAGAAGACGGAGAGGAGGAAAACCGCTGCTTCCTTCAGTCGCTCTGTAGACGAAATGACAACTCCTTTCGCGACGCGCTGGGTGTATTCGACTTTCCCAGTCGTTTGGCAGACACGCTTTAAAGAGGGCTTTTTCGGAATTTCGCCTTTAACCAAACATGCCCTTAGTGTCATGGGTAATTGATGTGGTTTCTTCCTGCACCCACCTTACACTCATATTAGTAACAAAAAAAATAAAACTTTCTCTGCTCCATGTTTTCTTTTTCAAAAAAGTCTGTTCTAATTAGAACAATTGTCGGTAAAGCTCCATGGGATAGGTTCGAATTGTCACTCATATTTTTGGCTTTCTTTATCGCTCTCTTTACATAAGATAAATCTAATAATTTAATTTTTTTTACTAAAATTTTTATCGACCCACAAATATATATATGTCTAAATTATGTAAGCTGACTTACTTTAAGGTTATCATCAGATAAGGCTATTCTAACATTCTCATAAAAATATATATTTTTTATTTTATCTTTACTTATATATATGTCTACTCATCTAACCTAGCATTCATATTTCTGTGACAATTATAAAATAAGAAAATATGAGAAAGTTATATATGTTTTATAGTAATTTTTAAAAATTAAAGTGAAAATTTCATTATACTCTAAATCCTAATCTCTAAAATATAACTCAAAATTCAAAACCATAAATTATATGCCCTAAATTATTAACACAAAAAACTTAACACTAAACTCTAAATTATGTTTAATCAAAAAAGAGAAAAACTCTAAACCATAAAAACTAAAAATAAAATTTTCGTTAATTAGTTATATGTAATATATTATAAACTTAAATTAGTGAGATAAAAATCTCTTTTATAAAGTTGTGAATCATAACAATAAATAAAATTCATAGAAATATATTGATAAATTGTATCGTAATTATTTTAAAAATTTATGTAAAAGTTGTAATATTTTCAAATTTTTGTATTCTTCATATAAATCTCTCTAAAATATTTTTGGTGAACCTAAGTTAAATTTTCGATGACTTATGTAAACATTGGAAAGAAATTTTAGGACATGTTTATTTGACAAAATAAAATTAACATAATTTAATTTTAAATAGTCGTATCATATTAATTTAATATTAAAATTAATTTTATTTCATATCTTATTCATATTATTAAAATAATAATTAACTTATATTATATTTTTTTATATCTCAATATAATAATTAATTTTATTTCACATTATTCATAATTTTAAATAAAAAATATCTCAATTTAAATTTAATCTTAAGAAAATTAAAATTAAATTTATGAATAAAAAGGCCCTAAATTATAATTTATAACCAAAACTACGCTTGGGATCAAAATTTGAAAAAAAAAAAAAACACTAGTACCACGCAGACAAATATATAATTAATAAATTTTAACATAATGCAAACTAATCTTAGGATATATATATATATATATATATATATATATAGGATATTTGTTTGACCCTTTATAGAATATGTTTTTGCCGACATGAGGGTTTTTAGCATTTATTAATATCTTATCTTGTAGCACCATTTTTTATAGTAAAAATTTAGAAATAATCAAATGATTATTTATTTTTTAAGAAAATATTTATGACATCCTCAATTGAGAATTTGAGATTAGGGTTTAGGGTAGTCCCTCATTCCTTCTTGTTTTGTATCCTTTTTCTCATAATTTTATGTATTTTTTATTTTTTTGATATTTTGTTTTGACGAATTGCTTTGATCTTTGTAGATCTACTATAAACAAAACAAAATTTATATTAAATTACATTTTCATTAAAAATATTATAAAAATTAATTAGAAAAAATATTTTCGTTTTTCAAATAAATTATCAAGAGTGACAGCGTATGTTATAACTGCAAAAATTAATCAATAATTTTAGAACGAAACAACAAGTGAATTGTTTTATTTCAGGAGAAGGGACTTGCAAGTTTTATAAAATGTCCTTGGAAGAATTCGATGATGTTATTTGTACTTAGAGATATATTTTTAGCGCCTAACGATATTGTCATACTGTTGATCATGTCTTCCTTGTTTATGCCTATTATGTGCTATATATTCCTCTCTTTAAAAGCTTAAAAATAACTGCCTTCATCTGTTGCATCTAGGCCTGTCAATAGATCAGATTATGACCCGATCTGATTCAAGTTTTATTTCGATTAAACCCTCAAATTAATTCTTTTTTCGACCCATCAGCCCTCCTTGTTTATTGACCCAATTTGATAACAAATAAACGGATGGAATATGAATTAACATTGACTCAACCCATTTATGTAATCTAATTTGTAATTCATATAAATATATATTGTGGCTAAATAAATTTTTTGTGGATAGGATTAAAAAAAAAGCGCCACTATAATTAATCAATGAAAGACTCTTATAGATTATATCCGTAGACTATAAGTATGCCTATTTTATAATTTACTCTTATAAATTTATATTTCATAATATATCTGTGTATATTATAAATATTAATTTTTATATTAAAATATTCAATTAATTCATAAAAATATAATATTTTTTTCTTATTTTATTTTCAATAAATTTAATATTATTCTAAATTTGACTATAAAAACTGCTTAAAATAACAGTTTTTATTGTAAACAACCAAAACGAAAACCCGAGTTCCTATTCAATCCAATTTTTGACCCGAGAGGATCCGGATCGACCTTGACCTGATTCGATGCATAACTTGATCGAATATATATGGGTTTGAATTCAAATCGGGGTCGACTTGACTACAATTCGATCCGTTGACAGTCTTAGTTGCACCCAAAATACTTTGATATAGAGGATAAATGTATTTTTTATTATACCTACGAATCTGCCTGTAATGGATTCAAACCTCGTAGATCCAGAAGTAATCTTTCAAAATAATAATTTATGATTATATTTAAGCTATAACAAATTAGATTAAGCTTAAGCTAAACAAAAAACATATATGATTAGTTGTTAAAAATTTTGATTAAAGTGCGACCTAATTAAGCCCTTCAAAGTGAAAAATATTCTTTTAAAAATATTTAGGAAGCATTTTGGTTTAATATAAATTAGAAAAAAATAATTATTTAGTTTAATAATATTTTTAAATAACCTTCTAAAAAATTATAAAATTATTACTCAAAAAATGATATTTATATATCATGATATTTGCATTACATGACAGAATATTAAGAAAGTATTTGGTTCATTATTATCTTAGTATCATGTCGTATAATCTAAATATCATAATATCAAATATATTATTTTTAATTAATAATTTATAATTTTATAGAATGTTATTTATAGATATCATTAAACCAACAATTATTTTTGTTAGATAATATAACATAATACCAAGATAACATTAAACCAAACATCCCCTAAAATAACTAATGTTATCCCTTTTATTAGGAGGAAAGAATCTGAATGAGTGAGCATCAAAGAAAGCAACTTCTCTAGTTGATATTTGTTGTATTGCGGACAAAATCTCATGAGAATTTGTATACAAGTTGAACTCTATCAAGTTACATTAAAAAAATAAAAATTAAGAAAAATTACATATACGATTCTATATAATATTATATTTATATATTAACTACTCGTTAAATTTTATTTATGCTGATTTCATTTTACAATCTCAAATACTATATAGATGCTGTTCAAGTTAAATATGTTAAGAATAAATAAAATATACATAAAAAATCTTATTTGTAAATCATTATTGGCTTAGCATCATCCCATGGGCACTTTACCGGAAACTATTGTAATCCGACTATAGTTGGTTATCGTATGTTGGCTCTCATTGGCGGTCGACCATCATCAACAATCATGTTACGGACCACGTAGTCAATCATCATTGACGTCCGTGCCGTTCGTTGCTAGCTATCAAAAGTCACCGATTGCCACTATGGCCACCATGCATGAGTCTTTGAGTTAGTTTCGCTACATACTTTAGCATTTAGGAATTAAGTTTAATATCCATGTTAAAAGTTTAGTGTTCAAACTTAGAATTTAGGATTTAGAGTATTACTTAAGACTTGGGACTTAGGTTTGAAGAAATATTAAAAATGTAGTGTAATATCTCTGTAATATCACGTGATTTCATTATAGAGATATTGTCTGTTTTGATTTTAAGAAAACTGCGCGACTTGAGCACTTTCCAGGAGGTCACCCATCCCAGTGTTACTCTAGCTCAAGCACGCTTAACTACGAAGTTTTTTATCATTAACCTCACTGTTTTGCCCCAAAAAAAGTCTCTACCATTTGAGATCACGTTATTTACTTATACAGTTCAGATCTCCTTTTCTTTTTGATGTGGGACGATTCATTTTTGTGCCCCTCTCAGCCTAGAAGTTTGAGTCACCCATCTCAGTGCTACTCCAGCTCAAGTACGCTTAACTATTTAAGATCACGTTATCTACTTATACAGCTCAAGATCTCCCCTCTTTTCGATGTAGGACGATTCATTCATGTGCCTCTTTCACCACTTATTATTCAGCCTAGAAGCTTGTTAGGAGCCGCACTTTGCCTTAGTGATTTCTTTCTCTTAGGACATCACCCGGCGATCACTCTTCGCCTTCTTTGACCACGGGCGTCACAATCTCTATCTCAAATATAAAAGTATTGCTCATTTTGACTTTTAAAGACTGTGTGGCTTAAGTATTTTCTTGAAAGATCACTTATTTTTGTACTATTTTAATTAAAGTATATTTAATTATGAAGTTTTTTATATTTATTTAAATATCTAAGAATTTCTTTCTTTTAATTGTGATATAATTCAATCTTTCACTTTTTGCTAAAATTTATACTTTATTTTAATGATTTTTTTTTGCCATGAATTATGACATAGTGCCTCTAAAACAAAATAATTAATTTAACATTAGTAAAATATTATGAGTCCGTTTGCTATTTTTAAGTATAATAAAAAAAATTTACGAATTTATACGAAAATGTTCTTATTTTCAGAATTATTTAAATTCGGATCTAAAGAAAATAGCCCGTCGCCATCGACGACCGAAGGACTGGGAGCCACAAGCCGTCGACCCGCTTACTTACGGACACGTGTCGCTCGTCTATCCGCCTGATCAAAGTTTGTCATCAGATCCCGTCCACGTACGCGAAACTCCAAAGAGCGTGTCATATCGCGCAGAAAAGTTCACGTCAGCTAATCAGCACAGATGCCGCTCTCCCATTGGTTCCCCTCTAATCGCTATGCCAACCCCCTCTCTCTCTCTCTCTCGCTCGCTCGGCTTCTTTTTCTCTCTCTTGGAACTTTAATTAGTTATCGGTGATGACCAGATTACGTGAGGCGTGGCGCGTTACAGGCCGTACGATCGAAGTGCCGTCTTGCGACAGGCATGGCGTCATTAAACGCGCATTTGTGACCCGAGATATGGACCACAGGATGGGACTGGTTGCACAGGCAGCCGCACGTGTCCTGTGGTGGCCTGGCCTCGGCACAGCTCACCGCGTGCTCGTGCGTTTTAATCGTAATTAACTAATGGGCCTCTGCTCTTTTACACCATGGTCCCGGTAAATAGCATAAATTGGTAGATCTGTTCATAAAAATATTAGATACTTAAAATTCCCCCAAAAAAATCGAGTTTCAGCTAAATCAATTAAACAATTTCTAGTAGAATTTCTATTTTGAGTATTCGTTTCTGTGAACACAGATTTATTGCCTAATCACATTAAATGAATATAGTGAAACATAATTTAATTTATTTAATATAATTTGGGAACTGGTATGACACAAAAATTTCTTATATTGAGCCTCACTATTTTATCTTAATAAGAGACATCATATTTTAAAATCATATGATTATTTTTATAATTTAGAAAGCCCCTTAATTTTATTTAATACAGAACACATTCATGTGTTCCTTTATGTAGAAATCTGTCAGAAGCTTTGATTACTCTCTTTTATCATAAACGTTCACCAAAAATTTCTACTAATTACTATCTTTAGAACGAGTAAAAAGGGATAAAAAAATATTCATCTCAACTTACAAAAATGACTCCTTCTATATTCGATTTTATTTTTAATATATTCTAAGTTAATTTTATATTACGTAAAACATAGTTAACTAATAACTATATATGCAAATGATTCATATTAATATAATTTGAGTTTTCATAACTTTAAAATGAAGTTGAAAAGGATCAAAGAGAGTGGGATATCTTACTTGACTCAAATCTAATCATATAAAACTATGGTTTTCAATTATATGTATAAAATTCAAAATAAAAAGAGAAATTTATAATGTATGATATAGAATTTTATAAAAATTGTATGTTTCAAATAAGTTTTCACAAAAAATCATGAATCGATTACTAATACATTCTATATGAATTTTATTCTATTGTATATGATTTGCAATTTTCTAACAAAAAATTTCACTTTGTCACCAAAAAAAGTGTAAAATGAATTAGTTATTGCTTAATCAATAAGAATTAAAATTTTAATTTTTAAAATTTAGAATTTAGCATTAAATTTTAAGAGTTAAAATAATTTAGTATTTTAAATTTTAGATAATGGGTTTATGCTGCAAAGAAATTTATATAATAATTTTTAAGAATTTGTGTGAAATATATAATTTTTTTATATTTTTATGCCCTGTATCTAAATTCCCCACAAAAAATATAGATAGGGAGAAATGTAAGTTAGTGTGGACACTGTGCAATAAACACTTATGAAGCAGTGCACATCCTTGTTCAATTAGTTATTTAAAGAACGAGGTTTTACATGGGATCCACTTCTTCTTTATTAGTCTGTTGTGCTTGCAGGAAGAGCCCATTAGCTCCTGATCTCAGCTAAAATGTCAGGCGAGCAGAGGCCTACCGCCGCCGCAGCCGCCGGCGGTGGAGTCGGGGATGAAAACAATATTACGGAAATCCGCGACATCCACGCCTTGTCGTCTCCTCAGCCACCGGCGGCCAGGGGCAGGGCAATCTGGGCCGAAGCAGGCAGCCACCGCTCCTCCAACCTCTCCGTTGGCAGCGAGGTCGAGAACTTCACCACCATGAGCCGGGAGTTCAACGCCATGGTGATCGCCGGAACCAACCTTCAGGCCGACGTCGGCGCCGGCGACGGGGCGAGCAGCCTGGGGAGGATCGGGGAGGATGAAAGGGAGCTCGAGGAGAACAACCCACTGGCCATCGTCCCAGATAACAACCCTCCCTTCCCGTCTCCCCGGCGGCCGCCGGCGGCGGGATCGACATCGTCCGCCGGCGCTGGCGAGGACTTGTCCGTGCACCGGGTGAAGAAAAACGAGGTGGATGCGAAGATTTCCGCCTGGCAGGCGGCGGAGACCGCGAAGATCAACAACCGGTTCAAGAGGGAGGACGTCACCATTAACGGGTGGGAAAGCGAACAGGTGGAGAAGGCGACCGCCTGGCTGAAGAAAATCGAGGTAATCGAGAATCAAGCGCTACCCGCGTTTCGATTCTTTCGAAAAATCCTTTCTTTGATTGAAAGATCGTGTTTTGCAGAGGAAGCTGGAGGAGAAGAGGGCAAGGGCGACGGAGAAGACGCAGAACGAGGTTGCGAAGGCTCGCCGGAAGGCGGAGGAGAGGCGGGCGTCGGCGGAGGCGAAGAGGGGGGTGAAGGTGGCGAGAGTGCTAGAGGTCGCCAATCTGCTGAGGGCGGTCGGCAGAACTCCGTCGAAGAGATCCCTTTTCTGAATGGTCTCGCATCCTCCTTTTTCCTTGCACTATATTTTCATCAATTAATCAGTAATAATATATATTAGTAAATTATATATATATATATATATATATATATATATATAGTTTAGGCCTAGAATAAATATAATGAGGAAATTTTTTTTGCATTTTTAAAATTTCACCAAAAATGTAAATGTGTAGTATGTTTTGAACTTTAAAAACTATGTGACTTCTGAGAATTTTAAGATACTTCTAAGGAAATCAAACTATTTTAATGTTTTAATGAAAAAAATTATTTTAATATTTGTTTAAGTTCATTTAATTACTTAATTTCATTTCTAATCTCTAAAAAGTTTTTTATAAATTAAAATTACTCTATTATTTATATAATTTAGAATTTTTTTCAAATTTTTTAATATAAAATGATTTGTTCATTTGACTTTTTTTTTATCTAAAAGTCGTATCAGAAGTTATTGCTCTATTTACATATTTTGTCTATTGTGAGTTTCTATTTCTCATTTTTTTTTTTATCAATTTGATGCATCACGAAAAATTAATTAATAAAATAGATTTGTGTTAACAATTTTAATGAGTTTTGTTGAGCCTCACATTAATTTGAATAATATTTACCCTTACTAAATATATGCCTACAAGCCTGTTCAATGACAATTTTTGTAATGTAAATTTCAATTTTTATGTATGTATTTTTATTTTGAATTATAGTAAATTCTAAACCAGAATAAGGGAGATGAGAACTTAGGGAAGTAGCCGGTCATAGTTAAATGTAGGGCTTTATCCCTTATATTATTATTATTTCAATTGTAGTGTTGTTATCTTAAAACTTTGGATAAATTACATTTAGGTCTCTATATTTAAGATATATTATTTTCAAATTAAGATTTTAAAATTTTAATATTTGAGTCCAATCAGATATAAATATCAATTAAGTCTTTTTTAATATTAAAATTATATATAATACGTAAAATATTCCTCTCTCTCTTCTCTCTCAGTTCCGCTTAATGCCGGCAGTTGCGCGAGACTACACGGTTATCGGGCTCATGCAGCGCTCAAGCGAGGCTATGTAGATGCCAGTGTCATGTGATATGCAATCGTATTGCCCTCTTGTGTCCCTTGCACGAGGCTACACAGTTACAGGTGGAGAGAGATGGCTGCCTACCCCTTTTCTGCTTCTCAGAATTTGAGAGGAGAGAAAGTATTTTAAGTATTTTATAAAATAATAATAATAATAAATAAAAAATTAGATTTAAAATTTAAATATTAAATTTTTAAAATTATAGATATGAATAATATTATATCTCAAAGTTATGAACTTAAATGTGATTTATCTTAAAATTTATTACACATGAATAAAATGTACAAACTCATGCGAACAGTTACTACTAATTTTGGAGTTATTGCCATCAATGTACTCTTTATTGTCATTCTTAAAACAGAAAAATAAAAAGCATTTTTTAAATTAATAAAAACATGTTATTTCAACATTTTTTTTATTCACATTAAACTTTTTTAATCAAAATTTATTCACTTTAATCATTAAATTATTAATTTTTAAAATTAAAAATACATATTTTAATATTTTGCTATTATAAACTCAACTTTTTTTTTTTAATATCTTAGCCAATAATGATAACTTTCAATACTTTTAATATTTAATTTAAATATTTTGATTTAGGATGTATAATAAAATTGATATTTTTATTAAAAATTATTGAGTATGTGAGGTAAATAAATATTTTTTTATATTAAAATATATGTAAAATAATTTTAAAAAATTATTTATTATTATTATTATTTTTTAAATTAGTACTATTTAAGTCGTAATTGTGGTCCTCACGTCAAACAGATTTACTCTTAATAAAACTCAAACTTTAGTCATTTATACTATTTGTCTACCCATGTTAACATTAACATAGGTTAAACTATGTAGAAAATTTACACATTGATTCATAGGTTTTCAAAATCATCACACATAAGTGTTGGGACTTGGAAATAATTTTGTCTCAAAGTCAAGAATTTAAGATGCAACCAATCTGGGACCTCTCTTGTAAAGTTGGTAAATTAAAGCAAAGCTTATATGATTAAAGGATATTTTGTTTAAGTCATGGACTTAAAAAAAAATCACAACTCTATTTAAACATTTGGAATTACAACAAATTTTGTTCTAAATTGTCTATGAATTCTAAAATAAAAGACTTTCGGGTTTTCAAGCCTATGACTTTCGGGTCTTTTAACTTAGAGTTTACACAACTTTCTAGGTTACTTAAAAGAAAAAATTACATATAAGTCCTAAAATATGTGACACTAGAAATATTTGTAAGAATTAGCAAAGAGTAACATGATGATTGAAATTTAAACATAACAAGTAGAAGAATCCAACTCATGATTCACAAAGAGTTCATTTTGAGGTCAAATGCCTCAACAAATGTGCGAGATCAATTATTTTCTAATCTATAGATTTTCCTCCTTGGTCCTCTTGAGGATTTTCATAAGCATGTTGAAGACCTTTAGTTGAACTTGCTCTAAATCATTAAAGTTTTTGCTATTTGTAGTTACATTAAGAAAATTGAAAAAATTAATGGGGAAATTACACCCAGGTTCTGAGTTTAACGCTTAATATCGTGCAGGTCCATATTTTAAAATTTATAGCATCGGGGTCCCTGAGTTTTAATAAATTATCAAATGGGTCCTTTTTTATTTTTTTTGTTATTAAAATTTTTTAAAATTACTATTTTACCCCTGTCGTTCTCTCTCTCTTCTCGATTCGACGCACGCGCGTAGGCCGAGCGGCCGCCGGCCGGTCTCTCTCCTCCCGATCCGGCGCACGGGCGCGGGGGTGCACAGCTGCCGGAGGGTCGTGTTGGCCCACTCGCGTGCGCCGGATCAGGAGGAGAGAGAGAGGCCGCCTCTCTCTCTCTTTTCTCCCGGTCCGGCGCACGCGCGCGGGTCGCGCGCTTGCGCTGGATCGGGAGGAGAGAGAGAACTGCAGGGGGTAAAATGGTAATTTTAAAAAATTTTAATAATAAAAAAATAAAAAAGGACTCATTTGATATTTTATTAAAACTCAGGGACTTAGATATTATAAATTTAAAAATATGAACCTGCGTTATATTAAGCGTTAAACTTAGAAAATTGAGTGTAATTTGCCTAAAATTAATTTATGATTATAATAATTACTGTACATTACATTATTAAAATAGATTTCATTACAACAGGGAAGAGAAATCTTCACTCAAATGAAAAATTATCAAAGATCATGCCGAAAAGTTTTTATCGAAAATAATATCCAATCGGAAAGCATTGACCAACAAATGCTTTCATGAAAATTTTATTGAAAATGGTTTTTGTATTTTTTTTCATTATAAGATAATTGTTGAAGACTTTCAAAACAAAAATAAGTTGATTGTCGAAGATCTTAGTGAAAGATTTTTATTAAGTGCAAGATTTTTGTTGAAATTTTTGGCATTAAAAGTTTGTGGTTCTTTTTTTTTTATGTGAAGAACCAAGATTTTTGTGACATTAATAATCATTGGATATATCAATTCAATTTAATAATCAGGTATTAATAAATTTAATAAAGTTTCTCAAATTTCAAATTCTAGAATGCTCTACTAAAAATAAGTTCATGTTTTTCAAAATAAATAAATAAATAAATTCATGTTATGATTTTCTTCGTGTTTTCACATTTTTATAAACTCAATGCTAAGCGATTCGTAGTCAATTAATGAAGTGAAAAAAAATCGCAATCCTAGAAAGTTGATATTGCAAATTAAATATTATAGTTTTAAAATTTTATTACTTTTTTTTAAAAGAAAATTCTATTACATTTTACTACTAATTTGTTCGTATCACATATTTTGATAATAATTCTCTATGTATTTCGAGTATTAAAGAAAATTATTTCATTAATTAATATGATTTCATTATTTATACGCATGTATATATGAAAACAAAGAGTAAATTATTCTCAAAATTTTGAGTTCGAGAAATACTTATAAATAAATCTTAATATTTTAAATTTTTTGATTTAGATTCTTGAGTTACATTTTACATTATTGTTAGATTCTAAGATTGGTTCTTATCTTTTAACTTAGTCTTTTAAAATAAAATTATATTTATTAATAAAAAAAATTTAAATTAATATTTTTTAAATAAAAATGCCTTCCTCTCTCTCTCTCTCTCTCAAGCTATCTCCATCGTCTCTCACATGCTTCTCTTTTCGTGAGAATAAATTTAAATTATTTGATTTCAAAATATCTCTCTCCATCTAACTTAAAAAAAATAAAAATAAAATTTGAGTTTTTAAATCACAAAAATTTTAAACTTTTATATTTTTAATTTTTTAAATTTAAATTTTTAGCTTTTAGTTTTTTAGAATTTCCCTCCTTATCTGATTTAACTTGAGAATAATAATTTTTTGTAATTAATAATTTCAAATTAAGAAAATATATTAATTTGAAAAATTATAGTTTTATTTTTATTTATATTTTAGAAGTATTAAATCTCAAAATTATCATTTTTAAATTTTAACGTCTCATTTGGTTCAAACTACTTTTTTAATTCAATACAAATTTTAACTGTAAAAATTAACTTCATCTCACATCCAGCATAAATACGAATATTAAAATTAACTTTATTTTATTATCCTACACACTTTGTTATATTAACATAAATTTATTTTTTATTAAATTTATAAAATAAAATATTTTTTTAATTCAAAAATGAACTCTTCAAATGAGGGACAAAATTATTGAATTTCTTTCTTTTTTTATTATGCTCTTTTTGTGTCACCCCAGAAGTACTTGAAAAAATTTTCAATTCTAAACTTTTAAGGTACATATTATTTTAGAGCAGGCCATTCGTCGCTGTAAGGGAATCAGGCTAAGCTGTTGATCTTAGCTAAAGTCATGCTACATTGAGCCGAAGGGCTTAGCCCAGCGAGTTAGCCGAATAGCTTTAAATAGCAGTGGCTCTGAGATTACCTCCATAGCACCATGTACCAAATTGTGAAGGTATGATTAGTTAAAATTGCATTAATTACCTTGCAAGAAAGAGAAAGAGAGTGAGAGAAAGAAGAAATGAATTCAAATAGCCTCTTCAAGTAAACTATTCAACTTTTGGTAGTTTGTCTAAACCCTTTGGCTTCGGGGCTGCTCCGCTTTTATATGAATTATTCAATAACTCAGAGTTAGAGCTTAAAAGGATGTTGATCAAGAAAACAAGAAGGCATCTGATGAGAGTTCTTCGACCCATAGTTTCTCTTCCCGATCTCGGCGTAGAGAGAATTAACAGAAGCAATTTGGTTTTTATGCCGTCTTTTTCAGCAAGGGTGCTTAGTTAGTTGAGCTTGTTTTCTTTTGCCTTTTTTGATTACTGAAAATATATGACTGCAGCTAATTGTAGCTACTTCAATGAAAAACTAGAACAAGTTACATTGCAAAATAGTTGAACTGAAATGAAATAACAATCATTAGTTTTATCAAAAAATAATAATAATAATAACTATCATGCCAGAACTTTCCTATGATACAACGATCTCTATAGGGACATGGAAAAAATGTCTGTTATTAATACCTAGGTAGCCAGGCAGTGTGAGTAAATCTAGCTACTGACACGCCGCCCTCACTACTCCCTCATTAATGAAGCTTGTCTAACCTACTTAATCCCTTCTACCATATTCTCACTATAAAAGGCCTCATTTATGGTGAGAAAGGGTTCCATCGGGCTGATCTCAAGACCAAAATTTAGAGAGAATAGCCACCTCTATTTTGGCAATGGTTTCTGCTTAGTTTGACCAACTTCCTTCCAACGTAATTTCTTTAGTAGTTCGTAGTTTGCCTTTATCCATCCATCTCCTCTTAGCGGACTGTTTCAGAGAAAAACCATCTTTTTTCTCCTTTATCAACCTTACAACTATAGTAAGTAGGCCCGTGAATCGATCGGATTATAATCTGATTCGATTTGAGTTTTGATCCGATTAAATCTCAAAATAAATTTTTTTATGATTCATCAACTTGCATTATTTTTTGGCCAGATCTATTTACAAATAAATAGATCAGATATGATTATTTAATTTATTATTCATATAAGTATATAATATGCTTAATAAATTTTTAAAAATAATATAAATAAAAAACAACATTATAATTAATTAATAAAAAAAATATACATATTATAACAAAATATAATATATTATGTCTCTGTTTTCATGATTTATTTTTATATATAAATTTATATATATAAATGACTTTTATTGTAAAAAACTGAAAATCTAAGTTGAACCTGATTTGATTTTCGGCTTGAGAAAATTCAGATTGACCATGATCTAATATATAAATTCAGATCTAAGTTAACTCAAATCTGATCCGTCGACGCTTATTTGTAAGAAAGTATAATTATATTACAATTAAAAAAAAAGTATAATTATTAAGTAGCTATAATATTTTTTTTTTTAATTGTAAGCTATAATATATAAGTGTTACACTCGGCGAATGCGAGAGGGCAGGCCGGAAGCCCTAGCCGTCCACTGGTATCGGCCATGGTGGCTCCGGCACCGGAACGATCGAGGGTGCTGAGTCGGCGAGCATGAGCAGAACCGCTTTCCTCCGCCTTGACCCTCCGCCGGCGACGGCTGACGATCAGATGAGCGCGGTTCTCCGGCTGCCGGAGACAAAACACGGCGGCGGAAGCGGCGGAGAAGCCGGCGGCGTATCCCCCAGAAATCGACGGAGGAACCGTGCGGAAGCTCCGGCGGACATGGATGGCACATCCGGCGAAGCAGGAAGATTAGGAGGAGGAGGAGGAGGAGGAGGAGAATTTTTGGTCCCTCTTTCTGCTGCTGTGAATTTTGACCTCTTTGGTCGGGCGATTGCGTACGTGTGGGTTCGAGAGGTTGCGTACGTGAGAGAGAGGACACGTGTCGAGCAGTGGGCAGTGGGAAAGGCATCATCATTATGTGGCCGCTTTCGGTACTTCCAGCGAACGCGATCCTCTTCTTCAATCTCCAGGCAAATGCAATGTGAAGAGATCGACTATTTTAATCGAATTGGAGATAATTCGATTTTTTTTTTATAAAAAAATCGAATTTAAGATAATTTATCCCAAATAAAATTTGATATATTTTTTTGATATTAAATTTGATATAATCTTGTTGAGGCTAAAATGATGGTGAAAAGACACCTAATTGATAAAATAAATGAGCAAATGGTTAAAAGGAGAGGTGAAAATCTCTTAAATGGGAAAAACCGCGACATCTTGTGTATTTGAGTGGCTTAATGAGCTTCACTAAACATGTATTTGTTATGAGACTAGCGAAAAGTTATACAAGATTATAAATGGATGATTTTGCTACAAAAAATGAAGCTCTACTTTTGAACGCGTTTGGTGGTTATGAAAATTTGTAGCTAAATTGCCTTGATAGGTGAAGTTATGATATTTATGTTTCTCTATAAAGGGATGATTATTCTAGAGTCGTGAGGGTAGCTGTCGTTCATCTCATCAGGTAACATCAAGATCTATGAGTTCCTTTTCTTTCATATGATATCACGTAAGTTGAAGTCTCTATAACTTAAAAGATTTGTTATGATAGAGTGTAATAGAATCAAAGAATTTATGTAATTAATCATATTTAGTAGGATAACAGTGTTGTTGATATGGTTGTGGTTGATATAGTTCAGGAAGGCTATTCTTTGATGGTGGATATAGCTTAAAAGTAGGTAGCTATTACGGGCTATACTTGATCGTTGATATTTAATTATTGTGTACTTTGGAGAACCAAAGCCTAGTTATCATGGAAGGGTATTTACTTCTTTTCTGTTCTACAAAGATTTCTGCGTCATGATTCAATGACATGTAGATCCTCTTTTTTCTCTAGGCTTAGACGAGGTCCTTATCGTCGTAAACGACTTACATTTAATGGGAAGTGTGATGCTATTACCTTTTCATTTGAAGCCTAGTGTAGCGAAGATGTACTCCCAAATTGGATGCCCGAACACTTGTCTCGTGGGAAGTTAATGCGGGAGAATTGAGATGTTTACTTTGACTCTGGGTGACATTTTGATTAATTGACGATTGATCACTTTCTTAGTCTAAGATCCAGATAAAATGATGAAATTTTATATTAACAAATTTAAAATTTTGTATTATCATAAAATTTTCTCTCATAATTCTAGTTCAAACCCGAAAATCAACTTCCATTTTTGTTTTTATATTAACCTTTACATTAACATGAATGGCTAGACTTAAAATGTTTGAGTTATCAGATAATCAAAGACCAATCAATTTTGGCTAAAACAAAATTTCGTTAATCAATAGACTTAAATCATGATTGAATTAAAAACTTTCAATTCAAACAACACCTAATGTAAAATCTACTCAAGATTAAATCGTTAATAATCCTAGTACTTCACGTCCCAAACAAATCTTCACGAAAAGTCATCAATCTATCGAGTAGATATTCACGGAAGAATGCATTTGTTATTTATCTCACAATGGCATTCTCCTTTTTGAAGTCGCACCTCTATTTTAAATTTCTACTCGGCAACTTTACACGAAAAACAATAACTTTTTAATCATAATTTTTTTACGTCCAATATCAATTTTATATAATACAAAATAAATTTAACATGGTACACAATAAAAAGAAAACAATAATCTAGTCATTTTACCAATGAGATCCTTATATGCTCTGACATCACATTTGTTTAATCACCAGAAATTGTTCAATTTGAGATGTCTACATTCTCTACCTTCTAATTTGAATCCATTTTCTACCTCTATCATCCTTGTTTTTTATCTGAGATTTAGGGTTGCATTTGTTTACATAATTTAAAATTAATTTTATTAACTTTAACTTAAAGCATCACAATCATACATAAATTTTAATATTTCACATCATCTACATATTTTAAAATAAAACAATAATTTTATTTTACATTATACATACAAATTTAAAGAAAATAATTAATTTATATTACATTTCTCACACGTTACAACATAATAATTAAACACACCGTGGTTACATGTGACATGCCACTAAGGTGACCTGCATTATTTTTCTTCACAATTACTTTTTAAGCTTGGTTTAGCTCCAGGTCATCTACTTGAACTTTTTCTCTAATATTGATTATCCGAAAAGGAAATTTTCTTCGAGTCGTCAAGGGGGTCGAATCGAAACGGCCTATAGATTTCGGGGACCCAATTGCCAGAGTTTTTCAGCCAATAGCAACTACAATCACTGCAGGACTTGTTTTACACAGTGAATGTCCTCAGCATTCAGTTCAATTACTATATATTACAAGGCACACAATCTCACTCACATAACAAATTAAACCTTACCAAGAAGCAAATGATTCTGCAATGCCAACCAGGATCATCCTCATCATCAAGAATCACTGAATAAATTATGCAATCAGAGAAACAGATGAGCTCACTGCATGTGGTTTTCATCAAAATAAATAAAATCAAATGAAGCATTAAGCAATTGCATTTGTGAGTGATATTCACCTGTGGATAACAATCTTGATGACTAATAGTTTGATCATCTGGATTTACATGAACTAGACATGAGAAACTTCCCTGCACAAAGTAAGGAACTTATAGGATGTAGCTTTAGAGCGCTTTAAACTCGATGAATGTAGGATAAGAAAACAGAAAAGAATTGCAAATTACACCAAAATGATGACAATTATTTTGATACTGTTTCGAAGGATCACAAAAATAGGGAAAATAGAAGCAAGAGTATGAAGCTCAGGTTAACTTTATAATCCAAGTATGATGTAATCTTATAGGCGGCATCACATCTTATACAAATTTTAAAATAAAAAAATTAATTTTATTTGGCATCCTACACATCCCAAAATAAAATAAACTTTATTTCCAATCTTTCACAAATCTCAAAATAAAAAAAATCATATCAAAGAGTAATTATCTTTTATCCCAACTAAGAACAACCCTACAAACAATAAAGATCACATGTGATTCAGGGTAGATGTGCAAAAAAATAAACTAATGGTTAGTGGGGATAAAAGGAAACTAAAAAGCTAGAGGAGATACTGATATGCTAAAATCCAAAAAAGCATTTTATGTATAGCTTTCAACTAATGATGAAAAACATACTAAAAAGAAAATATGTAAAGAAATTCAAAGATTCTCGAAAAGCACTTCATAAAAAAGTAAACTTCAAGTAACTTTAAAGTATGAACTAAAATTTGATAAATATAGCAATCTTTTTTTTTATTTTACTTTTGAACACTATAATTTCTCCCACCTCACTTAAAAATTATAATATTAGTGTGATTCAAATATGAAACCCTCCTAGTAACTAGATAAGCTTGTTCCTCATTAGACTAAGAGAACACATATAGCGATCAATTTTGCAATATAACATTTCAAAAATAGGCAGGTAGAAGTAGAACACAAAAAACAGGTGGATTTTCCTTTGATATTTTAATGTAAACAGACCATCAAAGTTAAGTTCTTAAAACATTAGAGAAAGCATGGAATCATGC
This sequence comes from Apostasia ramifera, assembly GCA_019297695.1. Taxonomy (NCBI): domain Eukaryota; kingdom Viridiplantae; phylum Streptophyta; class Magnoliopsida; order Asparagales; family Orchidaceae; genus Apostasia; species Apostasia ramifera. The sequence goes on along the minus strand of JAEMOT010002577.1, from coordinate 87,322 downwards.
ATCATCTCTGTGATGAAAATATATGTCACATGCCATAGAGGATTTATCCGTTCAGATAAAGCACATGTCCATCTTCCTAACGTTGTCGCACAAAAAAGTTACAGGAGATTAAAAGCAAATGATTTAATGTGTAATCCTAATTATTCAGGTAAGACATTTGTGATCAGAGAATGCCAAAAAAAAAAAAAGAAATAAAATGCAAACATGAAGGTTACCCAACGATGTTTGACACATGTTAACACTAACATGTAGGGCTGTAAATAAAAAGAGCTGAACGAAGCTTGGTCATGTTCATGTTCCAGCTCGTTTTAGATTTCATTGTTCAAGCTCGTTTATAAAGTAGTCGAGCCTTTGGCTGCAGTATTCAAGATCGGTTTGTTTACAAACGAACAAGCCTGAGATTGTTCATGAACAATAATCGAGCTTTTTATTAAGCCAACTATCGGCATTGTATCAAGCCTATAATTGAGCTTTCTAAATGAGCTCATATCAAGCAAATAAATGAAGCTTGTTTACGAATAACTCATTAATCATTAAATTAATTTATTAAAAAAAGGAAAAAAAGTTAAAAAATAAGTTTGTTATTGTTATATATTAACATTGAACAATAAGAAATATATCATAACACTAAAAATATTATAAATCAATCCTATTAATGAGCCTTTAGTTAAGCTTTAAATAAACATATCCTCAAACATAAACGAGCTGAACATTAAAATGTTCAAGCAACTTCATTTAGGAGTTGATCTTTTAAAAATATGTTCAAACTCATTTGCTAAGCTCAATAAACAAACATGAACAGCCATTATTAAGCCAACTATCAAGCTGCTCGTTGGAGGCTCGGTTCAACTACATCCCAACCAATATTAGAGCTACATATTTGTCCCATTCAAATCAGTCCTCAATCAAGAAGTGAAAATACTTCTCTAAACCTTTTTGATGGAAAAAGTGAGACATCAACATCAACTTTGCTTGAGACAAATTAAAATCTATAAACTAGTAAGGAGCTTCTCACCTTCAAATGTAATTGACTTCTGTAACAACTGAATTCATTTACCTATTCCTAAATTACAGTATGGACCAGGAAGACATAGGCAGACAAGTTCCCTAAAATGTGAAAAAGCAAGAGCTAATGATATGCACAAAATCTTTTGATCCACTTCAATATTTAACAAGAAAAAAACTATTTAGTGTCACAACAGCAACCTCTCAGCTTCAATACATCCCTAGTTTTAACTTGCAGCAATTCATTCAGTCAGGTTTACTAAAAAATGCTAAATCATATAGACTGTTTTTCATAAAATGAAAGAGAATTAAAGAAATGCAATTCAAAATTGCAACTGAACAATTACATACTGTTAATTTTTTTCAATGCATTCCAATCAGAACCCAGAGAAGACTGCGCAAAGCGAAAGAGAAGAAGTGAAAGGAAGCGATATATATTTGCCATTACCTTAACTGGAACCTCGGCGAAGAAGAAACGAAGCTTGCCTCGAACCTCGGTGACAGTTTCAAAGGGTATAGATCCCTTAGCGACATCGCCGATCAAATAAATCACATCTCCCAGAATCCTGACCCCATCTAGATGTAGATCTGCGTCAACATAAGAAACCCCACGAGCTGGGACGCGCCCGCCCAAGGAGGTCACCGATCCAAGCTGCTCCCCACGGTAAAAGATGGAGGCGACAATGGAATTGTAGTCGATTTCAAAGAGGTCAGGGTTGCGGATCTTGATGTCCAAACCCATCCTGACGTCAATGGAGGCGGATGGGAGAGGCACAACGCGAAAGTGGTTGAGGCGGAGACCGACGACGCTGAGCTCAAGATCTGAGGGCCAGAGAAGGAAGCATACGGAGGCGAAGAGGAGGAGGGAGAACAAGATGACGAGGAGGGAGGAGGAGGAAGAGAGGGCTGGGAGACAGCAGAAGCGGCAGCATCGATTGCGGCGGCGGCGGCGAAGGGTGTAAACAGGGAGGAGGAGATAGGCCGCAGGTTGATCTTCGTAAGGAGGATGGCAAGGAACAGGGATGCCGAAGCTTGGAGCTGCCGGCGGCGGCGGGATCAGAGGCTGGGATTGCTCCGACGAGGATTCCGGCAAACCGCCCATTGTTGATGTCGGCATCGGCAGGCCTATGCGGAACGGAGGTGGCTAACAGGGGTTTGCATTAATGCCCGAATACAGATAATATGTGAAATAAAAAAATATTCCAACTAGAAAATAGATGAATTTAAGTCAAGCACAAATTAATTCTAATTTATTCTAATTTATTCTAATTTTTAAAATAGTTAAAATCGATTATAGCCCTTTAAAAAATCGATTATACGATTTGATTTTTTGATCTATGAATTTTTTGGAACTGGATCGACCTAATTTAGATAAACGATAAAATATAAATTTTCCAAGTAATTTCTGCTAACCTATTTTAAATTTTTTATAACTTTAATTTAAGGAGACATATGAAATCTAATCTTGATATATTAAATTAAGAATTATATTTTAACATATAAAAGTTAAATTCATGATTAATTTTTTTTTTTGTTATTTTATTACTGCAATCTAAATTTATTTATCTTTTAGAATTTTACTGATTCTAATTCTATTATACACATTCTCGTAAAAAAATTTTAACTAAAATATTCTTATTATAATATTTATTTGAGATTTATATTTCTCACATTAATAATTATTTATTGGTTTAGGTTTAAGTTGGTTCTATAATTCCCTGAGTTGGATCCGTTTCTATGTGAAATTAGCTTGGCTCTAATTCGGTATATAATAGACGTGAAATTGAAATAAATTCACCGATGCACACATTTAGGCCTCATACGATTCTAGATTATTTGTTAGCCCAATGCAGATTTTAATTATAAAAATTAATTTTATTTTACATTCAATATAAATACAAGCTAGGATTCTAATATTTTGTTTTTGTTTAAATCATTTTTTTTGTAATATTCTATATTCATTTTCTTATTTAGTTGAGGCGTTTTTTTAGATAAGTAAAAAAAAAATTATGTGAAATAAATTAATTTTAATATACATTTAAATGAAAAATAAAATTAATTTTTAAAATTAAAATTTATATTGTACTTAAAACAAAGCATAAATCCGAGGCAGTGAACAAAGGTACACTTAAAATAATTGTTAAGATAAATCAACTCAAAAAATTACTTCCAGACTTTATTTTGGGAAAATTAGCTTAAGTCTTACATTAAAATAATCCGAAGATATTAAATTAATATTTATTATCCATAAATTTTGATATTAAAATTAAAATAATTTTATAATTTACATAAATTTAAGTTTTTTATAGATAAATATCTTTTAAATTTTTAAAATTTAAAAGTAATATCAGTAGTTTAATAATTTTAAAAGTTTTTTAATGTAGTTCTGATATTAATATTTTGATTTTAATTAGATTACTATTTACTTAATTTATATTTTTATATTAAAATAAAATTTATATTCAAATTAAATATATAAATATAAAATAATTAAAATACTCCACCTCTGTGTCACCTAACTCAAGACTCAGTGCGCATAGGTCTAGCGGCACTCGGCTTATTCTCACCCTTATTTTTATTATCATCTATAAGCTATAGTTAACCAATAACACAGGTCCATTATTCAAATTTTAAAATCATTCAATTATTTTAAGGGGTATTTGATTCAATGTTATTTGAATATTATATTAGATTATTTAAAGAAAATTATTATTTAATTTAATAAAAAATTTTAAATTTTTTTAAAAAAAATTAAAGAATTATCACTCAAAATATATTATATAAATATTATAATATTTAAATAATATAACATAACATCAAGATAATATCGAACTAAATACAAGTAATTCATTCTTTATGTAAACTGAAATAGTCAATGGCATTGAGTGCAGAACTAATTTAAAGAAGGCATAATTAACGTCAACTATTAAACTTAAAATATTTTATTTTACTGGGATTTAATTTAATATTACTTTATTATTTTTTCATATTATTTAAAAAATAATTATTTAATTTAGCGTTATATATAAATAATTTTATAAAAAAATTATAAAATTATCAAAAAAATAATAATACTAAATGATAAAATATCTAAATAGCATTGAATTAAATATTTAATAAAATTCATTTGAATAGTCAACATTCAAATTTTTTAAGGACCTGTTTGAAAAAAAAAAATTGCCAGCAAATAACTGTTATTAAGTGAAAAATATTTTTATGAAGCAGAAATGATATTAATAATTATAAAATTATAAACATTCATATTTAAATTTTTTATAAAAATATATTTAATTGTTTATATAAAAGGATGATATTAGAAATATATATAATTTAAAAATATATTTATATAAATATATTTTAATATATCTAATATATAATGGGAATTTTTATTGAAGATATGGCTCAAATTAAACTTGATTTAACGCAAAGATTTACAAGAATTTTAAAATTTTAACGTCAAATTCAAACCGATTTGCTCGAAAGTGAGCTCCCGTTTGATTGACGGATTCAAGCAGTTTCAAGCAGGATAAAGCCAATTTAATAAAATTAATTCGCCAAATAATTCTAATTCATTTTAGAAAAGTGAAACAACTTTGAGGCCACGAAGTCCAAACCACCGAAAACACCACGGTTTCAGACTCGTGATGACTTCCTTTTTTTCCCCAGATTTTCAGAAAAGCGTATTTATGGATAATAAATCATTTTTAACTCATAACTACTTCTCTTAAATATCTCAAATTTTGATATATATTTTTGTGAGAAATTTAAATTAATAAATATTCAAAAAAATTATAAAATTTTGAATAAATATTTTTTGTTTATTTTTATTATAATTTTTATGTATTTTTATTGTTTTTGAGATTTTATTGTGAGATGAAGTAGTGTCTAAATTAATATTCATCCAAAAATAAATAAATTAAAGTAGATTCAAAACTAATTTCAAGCTACTTTTTATTCAAACAGAATTTAAGTTTAAAATTATTTCAATTATCTGAAACCGCTTCAAATTTTAAATTCGATTATATTTATTTTGAACCTTAATATACTGTCAAACGGGCCTCAACCTAATGTCGTCCCTAATAATTAAGCCAAGTTGAACTTTTCCGAACTGTCGAACTCAGTGGCTGTGAAATGGGTTAATGGGCTGGATCCCTAATGGGCCTGAAAGCTTTGGGCCGAACTGCAACGTGGGCCCAACTTGTGGTCAGAGAGATGGATAACCTCGCAGGTGCAGAGCTGAAGGAGCCGACAAAAATCATGTGGCCACATGCTTTTCTTTATACGCTTCAGGACAAAAATCATGACTTTCTCCATGATGTCGCCGCGGTATTTTTTTTTTATCAATTTAAATTTAGGTCATTATCTTAATACAATATGTAAAAATAAAAATAAAAAAAATAAATTTATAATAAATATTATTTAAATAAAATTTATAAAAAAAATTCTAACGAAATCCTTTATTAGACTATTGAAAATAACTAATATATTAAATTCAATTATATGTATTAATATATTTATATAAATATTATTTTTTATTTTTAATTAATTTTATTTCGAGTTGTCTCCATCCAATCTTATATCGACTCAAAATTGAATTGATAAAAATCTCGAGCAATAATAACGGCTCGTTTAAATCAAGTTGAGCTCGATTTTATTTAACTTTTGAGCAAAATTAACAATCTTATAAATTATATCCACTAAAGTTGTGAGGAAAACTTTTTTATGAAATGAAAGAAAAATTATTAAGGTTCTTGAAATTAATAATAATACCAAGCAGGTCCACAAATTCATATAATGTGCAGGTCTGACAGCAAAGATTTGAAATCTAAGTGAGGATACTTTTGTAATTTTATATTTAAAAATAAATTTTAAATAAATTTCGTAAAAATATTTTTATTAAAAAATTTAAATTGAAATATTAATTTCAACTTGAGGGACAGATAACTCACTTGATATTAAGTTTTAATCTCCTGGATAATATTTACTCAAAAAAATAAAAAAAATTAGATATACATGATTTTATTTGAAAATAAAGAAGATGAAGAATCATGTAGAATAAGTTTGAAGGACGTTTGGTTCAATGTTATCTTAATATTATATTATGTTTATATAAAAAAAATAATTATTTAATTTAATAATATTTATAAATAATATTTTATAAAATTATAAAATTATTAATTAAAAAATAACATCTAAATATCTTGATATTTAAATTATCTTAATATTAATAATTTTTTTTTTTTTTTGAGATTAGACATCAAGAATGGATGGCCTTCTCTAGTGAATGTTGAAAGCTATATCTACATCTTTGTATGTCCCTCTCATTTGTACAATCCAAAAAATTTAAATTTGATTAAGGATCTTCACACCTTGCATGACTGGTTTTTCACAATTTAGATTTTCCCCACTTTAGTGATCGTATTTTCTCTTTATTTACTTTGATTTGGTGATGTGAATATTTAAGTTAATAAATGCCGCTTATAATCGTAGATATCTCAATCAACAAGATAAAAATTAGCTCTTCCATTCACATTCTTCTTCTTTCCTCTCTATTCGTGGTGACACATAGAAGGGATGTGATACCATAATTAAATCTGACACCAGCAAAATACAAGAAAGACAATAGGCATACATGAGAACAAATTCTCATTTTCATAAACGAGGGCATTGAGTCCCCAGATCTCGAAATAAGTTGTACACGATATTCGTGAGGAATGTAACATCTTACGCAAATCTCATATTAGCAAAGCATTTAGTAATACAGTCTATCATAAATATTGGCCACTTTAGCCCTGAAAAGGGTGTGACATTTAGGCAAATGCTAATCGACAAACCTCAGAGGCATTACATTTTAACAAATAATTTTTTAGTATCAACAACATATTTGTCAATTGATGATTTTTGATATTATTAAAATGTAATGTCTTTTGGGATTGTATACCAAACTTATATTTTGGAGAGAAACTATACTTTTTTGTGTAAGCAGTTTTGATTTATGTGGAGATTTTGCGTTTAATATATTTAAAAGTGATATTTATAATTTCATAGTATTCAACTCATATTTTACTATTTTATGTATTTTGTAATATGAAAATAATACTATTTTATGTATTTTGTAACATAAAAACAATACTAATTTTCATGATTTCATCCCAATTATCAAAATATTATTATCCCTACCCTTTACTTTGTTGGACTTTGTTGGCGTTGGAACTAAACAGAATGTTTTCAAACAAAAAAGAAAAAAAAAAAAAAGGTTGAGCGGCTTGAAGACTGTTTGTTGTCACCAACAATATTGACTTCATTTCATGACTTTCAGAATCTTTTAAATTGAAAGGCCTAAAGTTTTTCTCAAGCAACGAACATGGCCAGTCAACTATATTGGTCCTGGGCAGCGGTCTCAATAGCCATTATCTGCACCGCCCTGATGGCGCGCTGCCAATCATCAGCGTGATTCGAGGCGGCTTTGCGTTTTTATTTTTAAGATACGCCGCAGGATCATTCTAACATTAATTACCTCTTTATTTACAAAATTTAATTTTAATAAATTTAAAATTAAATTAAATGTTTTTTTAATAAAAATTATAAATAATATAAAATAAAATTAATTAATATAATTAAATGGGTACAAAATGTAATAAAAATTAATTATTATTATTGATTATATTTATTATTTTAATATAAATATAATATAAAATAAAATAAATTTTATTTTAAATTATATATAATATATAATCTAGTTAATTTTAAATATTAAATTTTACTTATGATATACCGGTACGTTAAAATTAACAAAATTAAGAATTAAATTTATAAAAAACTTAAACTTTAATTATATTCACTGTATCTAATTTATTTAAATTATGATATTTAAGTTTTGTTTGGCATTAGTGTGTTGTATGAAAAAGTATTGTACTGTATAGCTGAATAAAAAAATGCTGTTAAATAAAGCTGTTTTATATGTTTAGCAAATTGCTGTTAAAAGCTGCTATCAAAAGCAGAATCGTTTGGTTAAATTGGTGTGCTGTCTAAATATTTTTATTTTTGACTAAATTAGATATTTAATTGAAATATTTTTTATTACATATATTCTATAAATATATAATAATTAACTTAATTTATTAAATAATTAAATTTATGTGCCATTAATTTTACAATATATATATATTATATTATTTTTATAATTTATTTACATATTAAGTGTAAATTTTTTAAATAAATAAAATTTATTTATATATTTTAATTATATTTGCTATGAGTTAAATTTTATTCTATTATTTCTCTTTAAAAAAAATTAAATCAACTATATAGTATATGTAAAAAATATGAAAAATTGTATACACTAGTAATAATTTTTTTCAAATTTTTTTTGCCGAGCTTTTCTTTAGGCCGGTTTTGAGTTTTATAGTTTAAAATTTAGGATTTAAAATAATGTTAAGGATATTTATGTTCATAAATAATTAGAGCAAAATCACTATTTTAAAAAATTATTTTTTTAAGTTTTTTCTTATAGCTGTTTTTTAGTATTTTAAAAACTGAAAATAATTTAAAAATTACTTACTTTTAGCTATATAAAATTTTTTTTTTTAAATCAAAAAGATTTACCAAATGCAGCCTTAATTAGAGTAATTTCATCCAGCATCTGTGTTAGATCTCTTACTTCATATAAGTTATTTTTTTTAAAAATTCATTAAATTTAACTATTATAAAATAATTTTTAAAAAATTAAAGGCATATACTTAAAATTAATAATATATAAAGTATATTCAATTGCTATTACTAGATTATTTTTTCTTCTTTTTTATGTTCTAGTATATAATAGTAATTTTTAATATTTAAAGAATATTTTAATTTTTTTAAATAGTAATTGTAAAAATTAAATTTAATAGAATTCATTGAAGAGAATATACATAAAAAAAAATTTTATAAAAAAAATTATATAATATATTTTTACTTTTGTAAATATGTGTAAAATAAAAGTTCTTCCTCAAGATCTTCATGAAATTATCCTCATTTAATTTGTTGCAAATTTAATTAATATCCGAAAAAATAGCATAAATTTATTTATCTATTTCAATGTAAAAGGAGAATTTCATTAAAATTGATGTAAAGTAGCACAATCCCGGTGCAAAACAGAAGTTATATCGATTTTTTTTTTTTTTAAAAAAGAAGATACAAAAAATTAAAAATAGCTAAAACTTTGGCCAGTAAATTATTTTTTTATAATAGTCAATAATTGGTCATCTCAAGTCACATTAAGAAATTAAATTTTTTGATTCTGTTCCTACTTGTAAATATAAAAAATAAAATAATGATCATACAAGAATACAAATATAATTATTTCTTATTTTTTAAATAAAATAATATGAAAAAATGCTGAAGTTTTTTATTATTTTACGCAACTTTCAATTCAATAGTCTACTTTAGCTGTCTGATGAAATTATAATACTAAAATGAGTATAATTATTTTTCATCTTATTTTTTTCATTAGAATATATGTATATATTGATATTATAAATATTTGTACTCTTATATGATTTTGTAAATTAAAATTATGAAATTTATATCCACTAGTTACATGATTATATAAAGTAATTAAAAATATTGATATATTTTTCTTATTCTGCATAAAATAGGAGAAAGATATATGCTTTTTTTAATCGTATTATTGCATGAATTGACTAATATTTAAGCTCTGTAAAATACTATAGTATATACTTATTGATGAAAAAAAGATAATATTCTTGTATAATTTTGTTGAACGCTCCTAATTTTAAATTTGTGATGCTACATTCATTTGATATTTCATACACTGTGCATTTTAGTCTTATTTAATTTAAAGGCAAAAATTAATTTTTTAAAACTATTTTAAATTTATCATACATTTAAATTATTATATTTTATATTTTATATAAATTTTAAGATTAAAAATTAAATTTATTTTATTTTAATATATTTTTTATTTTTAAATTAAAAGTAAATTTATTTCGTGTAATATTTTTTTGACATTAATATAGTTTTATTTTCGTTAAACTCACATATTAATATATTTACCTGGATTATCTCAAAAATAAATCTACAATTTTTCATTAAAAAACATCTGCAATTATAGGGGACTGGATAATCTTTCACTTGTGAATCACCGACTTGTTTTACGAAAGTCGAGATGTGTTTTAAGGAGAAAGAGTTCCGCAGGAACAGCAGAACTAAACGATTAAAATTTAAGGGATTACGCTTCCGCTTCTCCCAAACCCGTCGTCTCTTGAAAGATGAGGGCCTTCTCTGCACTGCTGCTGTTGCTCTTCTTCGGCGGCCATGTCCTTGCAGCCGAAGAACTTGATGGTACTACTCTTCTCCTTCTTCGCACTCTCGCTTCTTCCAATGGCACTAACTTCTTTCAGCTTTGTAAGTTCAAATCTGATCAACCATTCTCTCTGACATTTGTAATGGATCAGAGTTCCTCCCCAACGGCAACTTTGAAATCGCTCCCCACTCTTCCAAGCTCAACCAGACCAGGATTCTCGGCAAGCATTCTCTTCCCAGCTGGACGATCCATGGCCTGGTCGAGTACATCTCCGGCGGGCCCCAGCCCGGCGGAATGTTCTTCCCTGTCGCCCACGGCGTCCACGCCGTGCGCCTCGGCAATGAAGCTTCGATCTCGCAGAATCTCACCGTGAAACCGGGATCCTTCTACTCCCTCACCTTCGGCGCATCGAGAACCTGCGCGCAGGACGAGGTGCTGAGAGTCTCGGTTCCACCCTTCTACGGCGATCTCCCTCTCCAAACCCTTTACAGCAGCGATGGCGGGGATACCTACGCTTGGGCCTTCAAGGCCGCCGCTGCTAGTGCTCAAATCATCTTCCACAACATCGGCGTTCAGGAAGATCCGGCCTGCGGCCCTCTCATTGATGCCGTCGCCATCAAGGAGCTCGTTCCTCAAGTGCCCACCGCAGGTAATCGATGAACTGTTTTACATAATCAAAGGGCATCGATCGATCTCCATTGATCTACGCGATTCTTCGTTAATTTGTGCAGATAATCTGGTGAGGAATGGGGGATTTGAAATCGGCCCCCATGTCTTCAAGAACTCAACGTCCGGCACTCTCCTCCCCCCAAAGCAGGAGGACGCCAGCTCCCCGCTCCCCGGATGGATCATCGAGTCCCTGAAGGCAGCAAAATTCATCGATTCAGCGCACTTCTCCGTGCCCTTCGGCAGGTTCGCCGTCGAGCTTGTTGCAGGGAGGGAAAGCGCCATTGCCCAAGTGATCCGCACGGATCCGAACAAGCTCTACAACCTCACCTTCGCCGTCGGAGACGCCAACAACAGCTGCCATGGAACCATGCTTCTGGAAGCTTATGCTGCCAATTCCACCTTGAAGTTCCCCTTCCACTCCAGAGGGAATGGCAGATTTGCTCTGGCTTACCTCAAGTTCAAGCCCCTGGGGCCAAGAACAAGGATCACCTTCTTCAGCTCGTTCTACCATACCAAGCTCAATGATCCTGGGTCCTTGTGCGGGCCTGTGGTGGATCAGGTTAGGGTTTATCCTGTCTCCTAGTTTGCTACGAGGGGATGAGTACTTCGAGCTGAATCTGAAGAGCTAGTTTGGTTATCTTTAGGATAAATATAAAATTACTTGTTTGATTGTTCCACCTTTAAGCAGAGCTTGCGAAGCTTGTGAGGCTTTAATGCAAACTGCTGCATTTAATGTATTACTAGAATCGTATGTGTAGTCGCTGTTTCTGTGGATTCAGAGGTTTCAGACTGAACGGTCTTTTTTTGTAGTAGCATTAAACTTGGAATTGAATGATATGTGGCTGCTGGCTCCTCAGGAGAAGTTATTGTGTTCGGCCGGCGAGAGCTCCAGCTGTGATTTTCTGTCACCTACGGTGGTGTGACACGTGGATATTGCGGGTCCCACGTCTCACGCCATCAGACGGAGCAATCTCCTTTATTAACGGCAAACGAAGCTGGCGCAGTTAACGGAACTTAACGGAAGAATTCAAAATTTAATTAAGCTTCATGAAAGGCCATTGCTTTTAAGTAAGCGTCTGATTATGTGATTTTCTAATTAATAATTTTATAAAAAATGTTATTAAATTAAATAATTATTTTATTTAAATAGTATGATATAATATCAAAATAATATTGTAGCAAAAGTAACTTAAATATTTTTACTTGTTTTAATAAAATTTAACATTATTGTATGTATAAAATAAATAGGAGAATAAAAAAACATACATTGAACAACACCTGATGAATAATAAATGGCAATCTTCTGTATAAAACTGTGGTTGCAATTTTATTTAAAAATTGAAATTCATTTTTAAATTGATTTAATTTGATATGTGTTAGATATGCATATTTAAAAAATAATTGAAATTTTTTTATATAAATATATTATAATAATTTATATGAAAGAGATAAAAATTTAAATTATATATATAATTTAAAAATAAATTTATAATATTATATTTTAATACATTTAATATGTCTAATGGGTGTTTTTAAAGAAAAATATGCTTATAATTTAGTTTAATTTAAAATTTTAACAAATTAAATAAAACTTGACTCAAAAATCCCTAAAATCTAAAATTATTTCATACTCTGAGCTCTATATCCGCTTTGATATAATGAATTCCTCGCAATTCCTCATTTCGTTGAAGTAATTTTGAAAATATTTTAAGTTTTTTTTTTATATTAAAATTTTATTTTAATATTATGATATGAAATAAAAATATTTATTTATTGATGATTGTATTTGATGTAAAATAAAATTTATTTTTTATATTTAAATTTATGAATCAAATAAAATAAATATAAAATATTAATAAATATATTTTTAAAAAGAATTTAAAGATTTTTGAGACCCAAGCATGCTATAATGAATTCTTTTGCCTCTAAAAATTTGTGATTTCTCATAAGTGCAACTCAATTTGATTTAGAACTGTTTTATGCAAAATTTGAATTTAAAATAACTAAGATTGGTTTTATAATTTTCAAATTTGGAATTAAACTGATTTCCATTGAACCCAAAATGCACTTTGTTGTAGTTATCTCTTGAATCCTAACAAATTGATTTGAGATGGGGTTTGATTTGATATAATTTTAATATTATATTATTTTATTTATTTCTCATAATATTTAAATCTATTTTTAGATTAGTAATTTTATGATTTTTTTAAAAATTATTTAAAAATATAAAATTAAATAATTATTTTTTCTATGTAATATTACATTGTATTATGATAACATCAAATTAAATTAAATGATCTTTAATAAATGTCAGTTACATTAAAACTCAATCACGAACCTCAAGTTGTAGTTATGATAGTCACGTCATTCATCTCATGATTTTAATCAGTTATGTTCAATAGATTTCAGATCAAAGTAATTTTTGAGCTATTTTTACCTACATGTTATATTATTTTATTTTATTTATATATTATTTATTTATTTTTAGTTAATTACTTCATGCACACTCAAAACATTATAAAACTTACATCACTTGAGTTAAAATTCAATCAAAATCTATTTAAAAAATAATAATTAGTAAATCATTAAAATTGTATTTTTACTTTTAATAGTACATATTTTTTTCTTCCTCAATACCACACTAAAGCGCTGATCTGTCCTAAAATCAATTCATGTCGAGGATGTCTCCTTTCTTTGTTATCACGTAAATATCAAAGTTTTAGAATTTTCACTCAAAATATATTTAAATATTTTTAAAATAATATGATAAACGGTTCAGATTTTTTGTGATTATAATAAAAATAAATTAAAATATATATATGTAAAATTTTATAATATTTTAAAGATATAAATCGTAATTAATAAAAATTGAATAGGTAATATATAAATAAAATTAATGGTTCGCATGTAATCAAATATCTCAAAATATAATTGATAATTATAATATAAGTCATTGTTTCACGAACTGCACGAACAGTAACGTGGTTTTCTACATCCACGTATCGTTTTTTTTGAGTTTGATGGGACCCGTGGGGCCGGAGGCGGAGAAGGCGTGCCAGGGACGCTTTAACACCGAGGGTGTTTATTCGTTCAGCTGTATCTGGTTCGTCAAGATTTGCGGTAATGTTTGAATCACAAAATATGGACGGCTGAGGTTGCATCGGACATAAGGAAATGAGAGGTTGAATCAGTTATGGGGATCCTGCCTTCCCGATCAGCCGCGAAGTCCAACATCCATATGGCGGTTCTGGTCGATTTTTTCATCCTCCCTTTTCAAGCTCTTTAAAGCCAGCGAGAGAGAGAGGGTGGACGGAGAGAGAGGGTGTGTGTGCATGACGAGTGCGCTGCAGCTTTTGTACATCTGGAAGTCTCGAGCTCGTCGGAGCCAGCATCTGGGAGGTGCTAGCGAAGCCGATCCATCCGATCCGGATCCGGATTTCCGTCGTCACCGGCGGGACATCCGCCACGGCCGCCGGCGAGGCGACGTTGATTCTTCTCGACGCTCCTATGCCGGTGCATCCAAGGGCAGGCACTCCAAATACTGCGGCTCCCATAAGGTATGCAGGTCTTCCAAGTTTGCTCAGGTTTTTTCCTATAGGATTTTGAACTTAAGGAGCTTAGTTTGACAGAAACCCTAAGTCGATTGAGCCTTCTGTGATTTGTTTTCTCCGTTGTTTTGAGGATTTTAGATTGGAAGCTCACGAAGTAATTATTGATTGTTCTAGTTCAGATTCCTTGTTAGTAAATCAGGCACGCTGCTTTTCGTCGAAGTTAGCGGTGCCCCTTTTCACGGCGCTGGAGATAAGTACCGCATTTTGCACGGTTGAATATTATCAATGTCTTCTAAAAATTTGTGCATTCATCAGTTGGTTGGGTCTATACGCATAATTAAGAAACAAATCTTTACCATTTTCCCTATGGTCTTTGCCTATCTAGTCTAATGGATAATTCTGAGCAACTTGGTTAAAACCCTTAATTTTTTTAGAAGTTGATTAAATATTGTTGGTTCTGTTGATTCTCTGCTTCTTTAGGATCAGTCTACTTTAAATTGGTTTCTTAATATAAGAAATGACTCCAACATCATCTGTTCGTATTTTTTATAATCTTCTTCATAGTTTAGTTGTTTTCGTCTCTTGTATGCATTGACTTATCCTTTCAAGATTCTTGAGTTTCTCCGATGCTGTTAGTTGCAAATGTGAAATTCCATTATATCTAATTCATGCTTCAGATTTCACGTTTTGCATATTACAGTCTTCAAGCCTTACCTTATAATATTCAATTTGATGAATTTGCATTTGAAATTTTTATTGCGAAATGACGCATTTCTTCTTTTTGACTTTTTTTCTCATATTCGAGCATCTAAGTGTATGGTTAAGCCACTACACTAAGATAATGCTGTGACTCTAAGGAGGTGCTTATTTCATTGCTATCTAGATGTTTTTGTTATTTCTAAATTATTATTTAGTTGGTTCAATATCATTATATTAAAAAATGATAATAGAACATCAATCCAACCTTACCCCCTTACAATACAATTAATGTGGCATCTATGCAACTTTGGGTGACATCTGGATCTCATTTTAGAGTAACAATTTTATAATTTTTTACAATATTTTATAAACATTTCATGAAAGTAAACAATTAATTTCTTTAAATTACATTGCATGACATTGCAGTAATAATGAAAGATAATTACATATATAACACAAGTCTACACAAGGTTAAGTACCAAAAAAATAGTGTCTTTTGTAACTTTTGCCAGAGGTACTTGGGATATTTCATTTTGAGCTTAATTTATTCATCTTGCTATGGTTGATTCTGCATTTTTTATAGTTACGTAATGTTTATTTAGTCTCTGTACTAACAATATATGTATGTAAATTTGTGTAAAATGTAAGATAATAAACTTGATTACTGGAATCTATAATAGAATATTTCTTGTATCTTTAAGGGAAATTGTCCAAGGAGCTATTTTTGTGGTGTTTAAATTTGATTTTGTTATGCCTGTGTTTAATTATATTCTAGCTTTTGTATTTCTTCTCCCAGATGTTCATTAAAGTCTTTTTGTTTTGTTTTGATAGTGATCTGTGTTTCATTTTTTAGAGCAAGGATTAGTTTTGGCAACAGAAATATAGCATATAGGTAACTCCTCATGTCACCTGAACTTGTTTGAGTAGTACTGCTAATGGCTTATTTTAAGAACTTTTGCTATTCCTGAGGTTTAGATAATCTTAGTTTTACTAGTAGAGGATGTGTTGATTATTGAAATTTTTGCATTTAATTTGTGTCAAATTCCTGATTGTCATGTAGCTATTCTCAGTTTTAGATTGTTCTTTTACTACAATTTAATGTACTGCTTCTTTCAACTTTAATTGGACATTTAATTTAAGGGGTTGTTTGGTTTAATATTATCTTGATTCTTGATGTTGTCATATTATCTACTGAAAATAATTGTTCGGTTTGACAACATCTTTAGATAACCGTTTAAAAAATTATAGAAATGTCATTCAAAATATGATATCTAGATGTCATAATATTTGAATAATATAACATAACATGAAGATAACATTAAACTAAGTACCCCCTAAGAGATCCTTATTTCAATGAAAATTATTACAAAAATTAACCTGAGATTGTTTGACAATAATATTAATCAATTCGTAGATGATGGTATATTTCTTCTATGCGTTTTTCTCCAGTTTTTAAAATATACAAAACTTCATTGCATGAATCTTAACTGTTCAGGAACGTGAATTAGGGAGATCAGTTAGCAGTGCGGGTGATTACTTTTGCCCTGGAAACAGTAGTAATGGGGGAGTTTGTAGTAGTAGATTGAGTAGATTGGGACTAATTAAAAATGACCATCTCCCTGGTGCTGTGCTCGAGGCAAGAAAAAGGCTTATTGAAAGACTTGGAAGTGTTTCACTTACAGAGAGCAGGTTTCATTCCTAACTCTTCTATTTTTCTCACAAATTCAGTATTGAATACAACTAACAATCTACTGCATTGATCTTCAAAAAAAAAAAATTATTGCATTAATCTTGTCAATAGGAGCAAAATCTTACCAAATGATATTTTTGATTCTCAATTCTTTGATGTTACATAAAAATCCACAATTTTGTCAAGCACTACAAAAACAGCTCATTCAATGAGTGAACGTTCTGAATTTAGTGACATGCATTATTAGAAACAACTTGAATTATTTTAGTTAATTACACATTTTGTTGTAAATTTCTTGAACCATTTTGCTTGAGTATTTGGTTCAATGTAATTTAGATGTTAATGTTATTTACATGTCTATAATATCTGTAAATTATTATTTGTTTGATACAGTTTCATTATATTAAAAGTTTTCAATGCTATTACTTTCTTTTTGTTATCCCTAATTCGCTGTCTAATCTACACCTCACTTCTTTATATTATTATATTATGGTGATATCTAGATATCACTCAGTTTTATGTAAAACTAAATGCCTTTTTATAGTGTTAGTTCTACAAATTTTGATGATGTTATATAAATTTATCATCAAATTAAATAATTTATTTGGTATAACATAGCATCGCAATGACATTGAACCAAATGCCCCTTAAAAAGACATGGAGATGTGTGTTTAATTGGCATACTTTTAGAACAATAAGTGATTTCTTAAAACTTAAAATTTAAAACAATCATGGATGAGCTCTTATGCGAATTGAAAACTAAATGTGTTATTTGCTAAATTAACATCTCTCTTATTTTATCCTATTTAATTTTTTACATTTTCATATTGTTCCGATCTTCATTTCCTACTTAGGCTAGGCGATGCCGTTGCAGTCAGTCATGCCAACTTGGATCCAGAAGCCCCCATACTCATGACAAACTCAAAAACTCCATATTGCGATTCGACCTCCATTCCAACGGAACAAGCTATGTCTTCCCACTTTTCAAACAAGAAAAAGCCACCGACACGAATCTGGGAAGCTCTCCATTCCCTTAAACCTGAAATTTTCAAAAGCTCTGAAGAGAAAGACGGAGGCCGGCTCATCGCAGAACTACCCGATTGTTCCATTTGCTTGGAGAAATTTGTCGACGGAGATGAGCTAGTCAGACTCTGCTGCAATCACAAGTTCCATCCTTGTTGCTTGGAGCCATGGCTTCAGTCAAATGGTGATTGCCCCTATTGCCGCAGAACTATATAGTTCGTTGGTAATGGAGGATAAATGCTGGCATAATTTTCTAATATATAGCAGTAAAAAGAATGGGTTTTTCATCAACTTAATTGTTGCAGTGTGTTGACTGAAGTGAGTGAGTTAGGACTTGCAGAAAATGCTGCTTTCTCCCTGGGTACTGGCTGGTAATTCTGTAGCTTTAAAAAATTTTATTTTATGAAGTTATCTTTATGTATAACTGATAAACGCATGGTTCCTTGGTTTTGTGTACATCTCAGGTTTGTGATTAAGGAGACAGAGCAGTGATAATATACTTACAGAGATCTAACGTAAAGGCTTGTTTTAGAAAATTTTTAATTTTTTAAAATACAAAATGTATTTTAATAGTTGAATGTAAAATAAAATTATTTTTTTAATTAAAGTATTGATAGAATATGAAATAAAATTAATTTTAAAATTTAAATTTATATACGTGGTAAAAAATATAAAATATTGATGAATATTTTTAGAAAAATTTGAGATTTTTTTTAAGTTTGAATCAATTGTGGTTTGTCCTGTGAAATCAAATAAAGCGGTGCTTCTGCAATCTTGATTATTTATGGGCCTGTAACCCTGTTTGTTTGTAAAATTAAATTTAATAAGATTAAAATTAAATTTAGATAGAGATATTTTTTTATTAAAAATTATAAATGATGTGAAATAAAAGTAATTATTAAGTTGAGATATGTAAGATATGATATAAAGTTAGTTATTATATTGAGATATGTGAGGGATGTTATATAAATTAATTATTATTTTAGTAATGTGTGTATGATGTGAAATAAAATTAATTTTTAATATTAAATTTTATATATTTTAATGATCGCATAGTATTATAAATTGTATATGAATACGAATTTGAGTGGCGTAAATTATACTCAAATAGAATTTCAGCTATGGATTATTACATATATAATAGTATTCAAATATAAATTTAATTATTAAATTTGAAATTATCAAATATATATATTATATTCAAATATAATTTATACAATAAAAATTTCTACAATATAACTTTTATTTGAATACTATTTAATTCATCAAATAAAATATAATTATTTGTGTTATTTCATAAAACTATTTTTGATTAAATGGGGTAAAATTTTGACCTTTTAGACCTAGCAAATGAACAATGAAATTTATTGAAATTTTGAGCCATTAATAATGATAGTATGATCTGAAAAGGTGCCTAGTAACTTTGTTTACAAGTTAATTTGTTATGTTATTAGTTAATAATATATTAATAATTAAGCGAGTTAAATTAATATTAAGACAATTGAATATCAAGTCGGTTGATTCTAATTTGATAAATTCTCTCGAAAGAAAGCACACCTCTAGTTGGAAACTTTTGAATCGAATTATGAGATAGAGAGTATAGCTTGAAATTCATTTTGAGCTGCTTTCGAATTAGCCATAGCTCACTTAAAATATTATTCAACTTGACTTGAATTTTTGCATATAACACGAATAATTTTGATTTAGAAATGAAATTATAGTGATTGATATTTAAAAATTTGAGCTAATTTTAAGTTTATTTGATAGGTAGAAGATGTGAAAATTATAAACACTAATTATATTTAAATAGAATTTATATATAATTTATTATAATATTTTGATGAGTATTTGATATTGAATTGAAAATCAAATTGATATCATGTTTTTTTAATATGTTTAAAAACATATTAACTATATTATATTTCAACTTTATAGTTTAATTCGAATGTTTTGATACTGATTCAATTTTATTAATTTTTAATATATTATTATCTAATAAAATATTAAATTAATTTAAAAATAAATTTATTTTAAATATTATTAAATTGTATTATAATGGTGGATGCTTTAAAAGTTTTTGTTAATTTTGAGTTTATTTTGTAAATAAAAAATATGAAATTTATAATAAATTATAATAGTATTTAAATATAGCTTATATATCCAAATGAAATAATAAATTTTTTAACTGTAATTTAAATAGTATTATTAGTATTATAACTTTCAAGGATTATTTGATCAGAGCATATAACTTTTACATTTTTTTAACTATCAAATAAATTTGAAATCAGCTCAAATTTTTAAATATGAATTATCATAATATATCCACTAATATTTAAATGTAATTTTATATTTAAGTCAATTTAACATTTTATTAAGTAATAATATATTAAAAATTTATAGAATTGAAATATGATATTTTCAATATATATTTCGTAAAATTAAAAAATATTAAGCAGATTTGATTTTAAGTTCAATGCCAAATCCTCGCTAAAAATTAATAATAAAATTAAGATATATAAATTATATTAAAATATACACATAATTTATACGATTTTTTATTCATCAAATGAACTTAAAATTAACTAAAATTTTATAAAATCAATTATAAAAATATGATCAAATAAAGATTAAATTTAATTTCATTTTAGAATTAGTTTAAATAGTAATTGATTAATAATATATTAAAGTAAATAAAAGTAAACTAATATTAAAATAATTAAATTAAATTAAAAATTAAAACCAAAAAACTAATATGTTTTTAAATATATGAAAAAATACCAGATCATTTTGATCTTCAATTTAATGTGAAGTTTGGCTAAAAGGAATCATATTTTTATTTTGGATAATTATATTTAGGCCCCTGAGGTTTGATTACTTGGACACAAAAGTCCATAAATTGTAAAACATACCATTCAGGTCCATAAAAAATATTACATGCGATATCGTGGTCCCTCTGTGAAAGAATCTGTTATGTATTATAAAAATAATAAAAATACCATTCATTAATTTATTAATTTTCAAAATATACTATTGAGGCTGCTGCCTGTGCCGGTCATCGGCGACCCGTGCGCGGCCACCTGTACGCAGGGCACCGACGTGTGGATGCCCATGCGCTGCGGCAACCCGCGCGGACGCTTGTGCGAAGGGTGCCTCGGGCGCTGCGGCGACCAGCGAAAGCCCGCGCGCG
>JAEMOT010002577.1:41446-66014 GCA_019297695.1 Apostasia ramifera | reverse complement strand
GCCGGCTGCCTGCACGCGGACGCCGGCAGCTGGCACCGCCGGCGCTTGAGGCTGCGCGCAGGCGGGCCCGTCTACGAACACACTGCGCGAGGGTAAAATCGTAATTGAAAAAATATTTAATTTAATTTTATTTTTTGATGAAATAATTGTATTTTAAACAGAAAACGTTATATTGAACCTGATTGAAGTATTTTAAAAATAACTAAGACCCTGGTGAATTATATAATAATTATTGTGGACCTGAATAATATGTTTTGATATTTGTGAATATGGACGACAAAGTAGATAAATTTCAAAAAGCCTAAGTAGAATTACCTCTTTTATTTTTATTATTAAATTTTGGCTAGGCTGAAGCCCTGCTATGCCACCTCCGTCAAAATGGCATGCGTACGCTGGGACCCCATGCTATGAGAAGGGAATGGGTGCCAAACCCGCGAGCCGAAATGCTAACTGGACTGAAAAATTATATCTATTATTTTCAAAAATTTATTATGATAACAGTGCGGCGAGTAAGTTTGAATAATGACAGCGATGGTAACAGTGCGGCGAGCATCAAAATAATTATAGATAGTCTGGTCTACTGAGACATTGTATAAAAAAAAGTAATACTACACATTTTTAATATAAAAATTGATGAATTTTTAATAGATTTCATTGAACGGATTTTGATACGTTGCCCAAATTTCAAGTTTAAAGTGACCACCTAGTAAATTTTGAAAATTATTTTTGTAGAGAAAAAGGAATAATTATCAAATCAAAGCCCAAGCCCAAGCCCAAGCCCAAGTTTGGCCCAATTTACCTAGTAGGTAAAAACTTCGGATTGGGTCAAACCTAATTCTGGTATAGAAATGAGAGATGGGTTCAATATTGGTAAGCGTAACTCAGGAATCATTTTAAATCTTAAAGGACTTAATGAAAATTGAAAAACTAATGAGCCTTTATAATGCAATGTCTCCACCTATTTCTCCTTGGATGGCTTAGGGCGATCAGATCGGTGCTTCTTTCCTCTGCAGCGCCGCGGAAACCAGAGACACGGAGGTGAGTTGCTTCTTCTCTCTCCCTGATCCTCTTGTCCCCTTCCCTTCCACTCCAGCGGCGAGCGGCGGCGATCCGCGGCAAGCAGCGGCCCTCTTTCTCCTACAGCAGCAGCGGCGCAAGCCTCTATTGCTTCGACTACGGCATCGAACGGCGGTTTCCCCCTTGTTATTCGGCGGGCAATGGCGGCGTGAACTCCATTATCGGAGGCATCGTACAGCAAATAGTGAGAGAGGAGATCAGAACTCTCTCTCCCTCTCTACCTTCTTTTCTTCCTCTCCCTACTCCTCTTCTCTCCTCTCCTCTTCTCTCCTCTTCCTCTCTCTCAGTGGAGACGCAACATCAGCGGCCACCCTTCTCCAGTGAGCAGAGAGCAGAATTCTCGTTCTTTATCTTCCCTCTTCTCCAGTGAGCAGAGAGCAGGCGCCCTTCTGTGGAACAGTGACAGTAGGAGAGCCGGCGGACAAAATCGATTGGGGGCAGATGTTTTCTGTGATTCATAATTTTTTTTTGTGTTTCTTATTATCTGTGCTTCGTGTGTGCCTGTGATTTTTCTCTGTTCTTCCCTGAGCTCAGGCGAGGATCGGCATGGCCCACGGCACACCATTAAGCTGCTGGATTTTCACCTGAAAGCTTCTGCAGAGCCTTTGTCCGTCGTGCAAGGAGCCACGGCGTTCTCATGCTCGCACCTCTCCGAGTGAACGGAAGAAGAAAGAAGAAAATCTTAATAGGTCAGTTCGGTCTACCCAACCCGATACCCAATCCATACCCATTAAGCCCAACTGTTTAACATAAAAGAATTTAAATTAAAATTAATTATATATTTTTAAAACAGTAGATTTAAAGTAATATATATATGTATCAAAATACAAAATATAATATATATTCAATATATAAATATAAAATTTAAATAAAAATTTATATTTAAGATATCAAATGTATACATATATTATTATTTAAGTTTAAATTTGTAAATTATAGACAAAAATACGATTTAAATTTATAACTTCAATGATTCTAGGCTAGTTTCATTTCAACTTTACTTGTTTGTGCCAATGAGCTTTTAGAGCCTTGAACTGAGGAGAGTTCAAGTATGGTGCATGAAGTTACTAAAATATCCAGTGGAATTAAGTTACTAAAATACCATTTGGTTACTACTTAGCAGTCTACTTAGTGAGTTACATCAACCACCAATATGATGTGTCCTGGCATGAGGCAGCCCCCATTTTCTTAGCAGTCTACTTCCATAGCCCCATAGCAATCAATGAAACCACCTTTTCAATTAACTCCACAGTGGTGGGCTCTTATGCTTTTGAATATGACATCAATGGTATAAAATCAATGTCAAGCTCTCATACCCTTAATACATCACTATGACTCAAATTCTTTATCGGCAGTCTCTTATGCCTTTGAATATAGTGCTAGTGGTTTCAACTTCAACAATAAGCTTTTTTGCCTTCAAATATGTCGTTATCATTCTCAAACCTCAGCAACAGGTTTTTGTGCTTTTGAATATATGGTCATCACGCCCAGATCCTGACAACAAGCTTGTATGCCTTTGAATATATTGTTAACATTCAAATTCTAGGCAATCAGCTTACATGCTTTTTTTTTGCTATTACAATATAAAGTCTAGGTTTTATAGTACTGTAGACTTCAGTCTGATGTCTTCATTAGACTTATAACGCCTACCCCCTTGAGAGTAGCCTATCATATTCTGACATATGTTATCTCATAAACTCAAGGAGTTAGTATAGAAATGCCTTGATTTCTTTACTTGCCTGAGCCAGCAGAGAATAAATTGGGTTGATTGAAAGAGATGTGTTTAGGACTTAATTTTGTATTCCCTCCTAACTCATTGGAACATCTTTGGACAATGAAAATTATGGCTCCTAATGCATTATTCTATAGCCCCCTAGCTGATTTAAATGAATCAGGATCACCAATTGAGCCCTGGACGATATTATTATAGATTTTTTACAGGATTCTTCTATTGCCTTCTCGTAAATTGTGTCATATATTTTGTTAAGTTAATCTCTCATTAATCAAAAGTTTCATCACCTGACAAGGAGATAGATAATTAATTACAGAGGATTGCACCTATAGGATATATTCGAACCCTAAATCTCTAAAAGTCTTAGAGGTATCCCCTTTAGTGCGAAAAGTTGTTTTCAATCTCTCTCTCTTAAGGATATATTCGAACCCTAGATCTCTGAAAGTCTTAGAGGTATCCCCTTTAGGGCGAAAAGTTGTTTTCAATCTCTCTCTCTTAAGGAGAGCTTCTTTAATTTAGTCAATCACATCTGCTACACTTGTGGAATTCTTTTCTCTTAAGATTGCACACCTACAACCCATCTTCCTCACCTTGTTTGAGGATCACTTGCTTTGCCTCCACTTAACCTACCATATCATGGAGTTCCATGATTTCTGAAACCCGTAGATTCCCTAGTCCATCTTGAACTACAATGGCATCGTCATCAACTCATCGTCAATGTCTTGAGTGAGAGATAACCTTGCTCTCTTCCCATACTATGTGAATGTGGTGATAATGGTAAAAGAGAGCTTCTTTGCTCCAGAATTCAATTCCATTGCTGAAATTTATCTTGGGTTTTACACAATGTGAAGCATAGTTGTCATCTTGGGATGCATATTATATATGAAAATATAATTAGTTTTCAATTCACTAATAGATGTAGGGAGTACAATATTATAAAATAACAATTCAAGTCATCTCAGCCTTTCATGTGGCGGTTGCGAGAAAGACAATAACCTTTACCAAGAAACAGTCGTGTCAAGTCAAATAGGTACTTGAACATACTAAGCGAAGGGAATGTAGTAGCACACCGAATAGCGCACTCGGAGAGGGAGAACCAGGTTATGTTCTCAAGTGTAAATTACGAGTCATACCTAACAAGGTCAGTGGAGGTCATACTTGTAGTATAGGAAGGAAGCACTTGTCCCTCACCAAAACATGGAAAAATGTAGTGCCATCATTTTGCATTTAATGATGGGAACTCACTTATAATAGGAAGAATACTTTATATATTTGAATTAATAAACCCATAATTGAAACCATATTCTAATATGATTTCAGAAGCTACATGTGAATGATAAGGAAAATTAGAATAAAAATACAATTATATTATTACAGATGTGCAAAACTTCAAAATCATATTTAAATACAATCAGGCAGTTGTGCAAACTCTCGGAATTAAAATCATATCTAAATACAATTTTAGTTGCAGTATTCAAAATTATGTTGAAATACAATTTCACTTTAAACTTTCTACACCATCCCTACACGCATAAATTGTATCAGGTGCGCCATAGCCTTACTCTTAACAAGAATTGAAATGTATGCCATCTTCCACTTGGGGCTTAGGGTTTTCTCTAGTTCCGTATTTCTCAGCAAAAGAAGAGCTCACTCACGTGGTGCTAGCCGTCCAGCACTCTGGTTCTTTCTCCTCCTAACTATTTGACTGCATTCACCACTCTTGGAGCAAGGGGGCAAGGGGGCAAGGGGGAGACGGGATGTCGTCCCCCGATTTCTCCGTCTCCTGCCTTTTTGCTTAGGCTGCATCATCTCCCTGCCTTCCATTGCTACTTATTCATTCATTTGCTTTTTTTTTGATAATGCCTGCAGTCCATTGTAAGTAATTCCTACTTGTAGAAAAATTGCAGTAATGTTGTTTCCTTGTCATCTTTCTAGTTTCTATTCGACCATTTGATACTGTACAAGTTGATTTGTATATTTCAGTGATTTCTTCTTATGCACTTTCAAATTTTAATTGGATGCTTTGTAGTTCTATCATCTTCTAAATTATATATTGGTTTAGGATTTTGTTCACATTGACATTCTGTGATGGACCTCAGCATTGATGTAAGCACGTTAAATTCAGGAGTGGAAGGCAAGGAGATAAGCGACAAACCAGTAAGTTGCATACCAGCTTCTTATGAAGTACTCATTAAATTGTCAAATTGCATTTAGTCTGCTTCGATTTGAATTGTAAATATGAATTGACATAAAATTCTTGTAAATCAGGCATATCTAATAATTCTATTAGATTGCCTGAGAATTTCTTGTTGAAAATTGGTTGGGTTCGTTTGGTGGTAAACTTATTTTAAGTTTGAAAATTTTCAGTTTTCTTTAAAATTTTAAAGTTGTTTGGCTGTCACTAAAATTGTACCTTTCTTATTCTAGAGTTGTTGACAATAAATGGAGCAAATCTAAAGTTTACTCGGTTTAAATTTAATAGAAATTTCATGATGAATTATTAGCGATAATGGGAAAACGTGAGGATTAAACGCTGAATATAGTTCTAATCGAGATTTCGGGGAGGGAGTAGAAGAGCCTAACAACATTTGGTTGAGCGGCATCAACCTGGATGATTTTGGATGCCCCTAATAACCAACGAATTGGTAGTGCTTTTTCTTGTGTAGATCGTATTTTCAATAGAAACTTAATGAGTTGATCTGCCTACATGTTTTACTTTTACTGCTATATCAGGATTGCTTTTCCGTTCTCAGATGAAGTTGGAACTTTAGGTCTTATTGTGCAATGTGATATTATAATGTGATTGTATTTTTGCTATTCTTAAAACAAGTATGACCTTTAGGTCTATATATGTTTTAATGTGAGTTGTTAAGATATCTAAACAAGAATTTTAACTTTCAGGTTTCATCCAAATTGCTATCCAGTACAGCACAGATTCGGCTAGTCAGTCAACACCCGGAGGTTTATGAACCATGTGATGACTCATTTGCACTGGTTGATGCACTCTTAGCTGACCGAACAAACCTATTAAATTTGCAACCAAGGTTTTGCATAGAAGTTGGTTGTGGAAGTGGATATGTGATTACTTCTCTAGCCATCATGCTAGGGAAAGAAAGTTTTGGGATCCATTATTTTGCTACCGATATTAACCCACATGCAGTTGAGACAACTGCTAAGACACTCGAAGCTCATGGTGTGAATGCAGAGATCATTTGTACTGACATTGCTTCTGGTCTTGGTGGTCGTCTTGCGGGGATGATGGATGTCATTGTTATCAATCCACCATATGTTCCCACACCAGAGGAGGAGGTTGGTTGTAAGGGAATTACTGCGTCTTGGGCTGGAGGGGAGAATGGCCGTAAAGTTATTGATAGAATTCTCCCTGTTGTGGATAAGTTGTTATCAGAAAAAGGTTGGCTTTATATGGTCACCCTTACAGCCAATAGTCCTTCTCAAATTTGTTTAATAATGAAGGATATGGGGTATGGATCTCGTATTGTTGTTCAGAGGTCAACCGAGGAAGAGAGCCTTCATGTTATAAAGTTTTGGAGGGAAAATGTGGTTGAAGGGAATGGTGTAAACCCGGTTGGTGGTTCAAGTTCAGGTACATGGTTCTCTCAGTTTCCATTGTTGTCTTTCTGGAAAAGTAGTGGAAACAGTAAATGAACTATGAGACAGATGAAAGTGGATCTTGAGGCTGAAAAATATGACACGGTATGCATTTCCATTTTATTTTGCATCATTATTTTTTGTGGATCTAGTCGATCCCACTATAATTAATCTGATTACTTTCTAAATTAGATTGTAGCACTTTGCTAGAGTTGTATTTGAAATAATTGCTTGTGAGGGTTAAACCTTTCGACATCTGGTTACGGTTTTGAGCTTTTGTATATTAGCATCAATTGAAACTTATCTAGATCTGATATTTTCCTCTTCATAAACTTATCACAATTAGGAACTAGATTCATTTAACAGTAGAGTATTACATAATCATGGAAAAAGCAATTGCCTTCTACAGCTTTTTTTCGTCTTACCTTCAGTATTACCAGAAAATCTCCACACCTACGAGTTCTTAAATAAAACTTTCAGTACAAGTTCTTAGATTTGTTCCTTCATGACCTTTTACTATATAAAATTTGGCTGTAGGAATTTTTTGGGGGTAATAATTCTTATGACATTTCATCTGCAATTTCTGGATTTAAAAGTTCTTATTCTTTATTGTTGTTTTAATTTCAACATAGTTGTATATGACAAGGAATGTTGTTCAGATCAGTAACTCTCCTTATTCTTTATTGTTGTTTTATTTTCATATTTAATTGTTTTCGTTAATTGTAATTTACTTATCATTTTAAATGTCTACCCGAGTGTCTCTGATGCTGCTAGTTGCAAATGTGAATTTCAATTCTATCGAATTTATGTTTCAAATTTCATTTTTTTCAAATATAGTCTTCAGGCCTTTACTTTCTGATATTCAGTTTGATGAACTTGTCATTTAAAGTGATTATTGTGAATTGAGGCGTTTCTTCTTTTTGATTTTTTTAACTCATAATCTGGCATAAGACTATAGTTAAGCCACTACAATGAGATAATGCTGTGACACTAAGGGGAATTTAATTCATTGTTATCTAGATGTTTGTGTCATGTAGGATGTCTTTATTATTTTTAAATTATTATTTGTTTGGTTTAATGCCATTATATTAAAAAATAAAAATAGCAAATCAATCCAACCCCACCTCCCTTTGTTGCAATTTTGGGTGACATCTTAATGTCATTTTAGAGTAGTAATCTTATATTGTTTTATAATGTTGTTTACTCATAATCAAAGCAAACAATCAATTACCCCAAATCACATGATATGACACTGCAATTACAATGAACCAAATGCACCATTCTACGTCTTGTTGTCCAAATTTTATTCAAGGATAATTACATATGTAACACAAAGTCTTGTTATGTATATAAATAACATAAGGTTGAGTCGATCTATATAAATAACACAAGGTTAAGTACCCCCAAAATAGTACCAATTGTATCTTTAGCCAAAGGTTTTGAGCGTAATTTATTTCATCTTGGTATGGTTGATTTGACATTTTTTATTGTTATATAATGGTCATTTAATCTTTGTACTAACAATATATATATGTTTCAATAAAAAAAAATATATGTATGTAAATTTATGTAAGATGTTTGACAATAAACTTGATAACTAAATCTATAACAGTATTTCTTGTATCTTCAAGGCAAATTAACCAGGGAGTTATTTGTGTAGAAATTTGATTTTGTTATATCTAGTATTTTACTTATATCCTAGTTGTTATATTTCTTCTCCTCGAATATTCTATATAGTATTCTACCTTTCATAATTTAAAACACTTTGGCGATCTATATTCATCGAAGGTTTTTTTTTTTTAGTGATCTATCTTTTATTTTTTAAAGTAGCGAAGTAGTTCTGGTGATAGAAATGTAGCATATAGATAACTTATCTGGTAGTACTTTTAATGACTTATTTAAGAACTTCGGCTATTCTTGAAATTTGGATAATGTCAGTTTTACTAGTAGAGGAAGTGTTGATTATTAAAATTTCTGCATTTAATTTGTGTCTAACCAAAGTTCCTAATTGTGATGTAGCTGTTCTCAGTTTTAGATTGTTCTTTTACTGCAATTCGATGGGTTTCTTCTTTTGACTTGAATTGGAAGTTTAATTTTAAGATAGATTCCTATTTCAACAATAACTATTAAAAATTATAGCATTGTTATGATGGTATATTTCTTCTATCCTTTTTTCTCTGCTTTTTTAAATATGCAAACTTCATTGCATGAACTTTAAATGTTCAAGAACGTAAATTAGGGAGATCATTTAGGAGTGGTAATGATTACTTTTGCCTTGGAAACAGAAATACTGGTGGCATTTCTAGTAATAGGCTGAGTAGATTGGGACTAATTAAAAATGACCATCTCCCTAGTTCTGTGTTAGAGACAAGAAAATGGCTCATTGAAAGACTCGGAAGTGTTCCACTTACAAAAATCAGGTTTCATTCCCAACTCTTATATTTTTTCTCACAAAGTCAATTTTGAATACAAGTATTAATATACTGCATTAATCTTGTCGATAGGGGTAAAATCTTATCAAATTATATTTTTGATTCTCAGTTCTTTGATATTACATAAAAGTCCACAATTTTGTCAAGCACTATAAAAATATTACATAATTCACTGAACGAACATTTTGAAGTTAATGACATGCGATATTAGGATCAAGTTGAATTATCTTAGTTAATCATTCATTTTGTTGTCCAATTCTTGAACTTTTTTACTTGAGCGTATGGTTCGATGTAATCTAGATGATAATGTTATTTAGATGCCTATAATATCTATAAAATTATTATTTGTTTGATTCAGTGTGATTATATTGGAAGATGACAATGCTGTTTACTTATTTTGTTATCTATTCTACTCCTCACATCTTCTTATTACATCTTTAGACGACATCTAGATGTCTCAATTTTTGGTAAAATTTGGATGTCATTTTAGATCATCAATTTTGTCAACTTTTATAATATTATCTAAAGTTATTATTAAACCAAACAATTTATTTCTTCAAAAAACGTAATATCATAATAACATATTACATATGCAGATTTGTGTTTAGAAAGTGATTTCTCGAACCATAAAATTTAAAAAAATCATGGTTGAGCTCTCAGGCAAATTGAAAGCTAATGTGTTATTTGTTTTACATGACTGCATCTTCATACTGTTAAGATAAAATCATTCCTGCCCAGGCTAGGCGATGCCCTTGAAGTCCATCATGCCAAGTTGGATTCACAGAATCACAATTGCGATTCAACCTCCATTCCAACGAAACAAGCTATTATGTCTTCCCACTTTTCAAGCAAGACAAAGCCACCGGCACGAATCTGGGATGCATTCCGTGCCCTTAAAGCCGAAGTTTTCAAAAGCTCTGAAGAGAAAGACAAAGGTGGGTTCATGGCAGAACTGCCTGATTATTCCATTTGCTTGGAGAAATTTGAAGACAGAGATGAGCTAATCAGATTCTGCTGCAATCTCAAGTTTCCATCCTTGTTGCTTGTTGCTTAGAGTTTTAAAGCATAATTAGGAATGTAAGATAATGGTTTATCTGGAAATTTTCTTTTCTTCAATTTATTATGTATTTGCTCTCTTTGTGCATGTTAGTTTGCTTAAATTTCTCTATGCAAGGTACACATTTTATGGAATGGTGTATGTATTAATGTTTTATCATGCATTTGTTGAGCCACTGATATTATGAAGATACTGTGATCTAAGACACTGAATAAGAGATTGATCAAAGTCAGTTAGATTATCATTGTCATATCTGATTTTAAATTTATTATATGTGTTAATTACTCATTCAGATATGCTAACGTTAATTAGTTTGAATTAAGTTTATTTATGTGAGTTTTATTAGAATTATTGGTGATGTTCGACTCTCCAAAAAGCTCATGCTAACATGAAAGGAATCTGCCTGGGAGGAGAGGTCTTAGATTCGAAGTCACATAATTTCAAAGTATTTAAGGTTAAGGAAAGGGACATTTATATGCCAGTGTTATAATTTTGATATATTATTTTACTCATATAATGTAATAGTTTTTTTTTTTTTGAAAAAAGTGCGGATAGTATAATGAAATAAAATTTATCGTGTATATATATAAATAATATAGAGATGTAATGATCGTGATATTTAAATGTGAACTAGCTACTCAAAAAGTTGGAGAAAATAGAAAATAAAAAATGTTATTTTATATTTAGATATTTAATTTAAACATAAATTTTAATTAAAGATGAATAAAAAGTTAAATTAAATAAAAAGAATTTAATTGAAATATTAATATTAAATTTAAAAATTTTTGTGAAAGGTTTTTAAAATCATTTATTACTCTTAAACTTTAATCACTTTTTAAGGTTGCTTGAAGATGAGATGAAGATGTAAAAGAAGAAAATAAAAAAAAAGGAAGACCAAAAAAAATCTTTTTTATTTATAGATTTAATGACTGGAGGTCTTACATTCATTATTTCTCAAACTAGGATCAGTTTGGCTGATCTGAAAACTAAAAGGACCTAGACTTGCATAGGCCCAAACTGGAAGTATCTATTTGACATTTTTCCTAAACCAAAAATGTAAACGGCCCGCGCTCCTCGAGCCTGCGCGGCCCAACCTGCTTTCCGCTTCCTCAGCCCACGCCGAGCCCGTCATCTTCCTCATCTCATCTCTTCTTCCCTATAAATACGCCTTCTCCCCATCCCAGAAGAGGGAGATAGTGATAGAGATACAGAGAGAGAGAGAGAGAGAGAGAGAGAGATGGCCAGCGAACAGCAGGGGTCGAGGAGGCAGAGAGCGCAGGAGAAGGGGATGGAGGAGCTGCCCCTGGAGAGCAGTCCGTACGTGAAGTACACGGACCTGGAGGACTACAAGCAGAAGGGCTACGGGACCCAAGGTCACCACCAGCCCGTCGAGAACCGCCGGACCGGCGGCGCCACCGAGGCCCCCACCCTCTCCGGGAGCGGCCTCTCGCCGGCTGAGGCCGGCGCCGCCGACGCGATGAACCGCCACGGCGCCGTGTAATTATCAGTCGTCATCTCACATTAATTTTTTTTTTTTTTTGAATCATGACCGATTTTGATGCTGCGTGCTATGTTTTTTTCTGCGCCTTAACATGGCGAATAATAATGAGATTTTGCCTCTGGACTGGAATTTTTTTTAAAAAAATATTTTAATATTATATTGTAAAATAAATTTATTTTATTATTAAAAATTATATTAAATATGAAATAAAATTTAAATTTTTATTAAAATATCTATATGATGTAAAATAAAATTAATTTTAAATATTTAAATTTAAGTATAATATGAAATAAATATAAAATATTAATAATTGTATTTTTAGATAAATTTAATAATTTTTTAATTCCAAATGAGGCCTAATGAATTTTAATCATGTTTGTAACTAGAAATTCTTTAAATTGAAATTATTATTATTATTTATTCTTGAACAAAATAATTTCCCTTATTTTTTTGATAAATTAAATCCTTATTTTAACTAAATTTTTTTGACATTCAAGTTGATTGAAATAAAATCACTTAGACTTATGCATTATATATACGTACATACATACATATATATATATATATATATATTTATGGGATTTTTACATACAAGACATAAAATTTATATGAGATTACGTATTTCACCATCAATTCGTAAATATTACCACTATCACACCATATTCATTTAAATTTTACGCATTTCACATATTTCATATATACTTTATAATATTACATGTAAATTAAAATACATAAATTCATTAATATTTAAATTCTAATATATATTTTTATTTTTTACTGTAAACACATCAATTTTCTTACTTCAATTAAAAATTATAGTCATGTGGATTTAAATTCGGCACCCTAATTGAAAATTTTAAATAGAATAAATAAATTAAAATACATAAATTCATAAATATTTAAATTGTTATTTATATAAATTAATTAATATATTAATGATATAGTTAAGATCAAGGCCAATTTAGAAATGTGAAGTTCACCATCAAAGAATATAGTGTGAAATATGTGAAATGCGTAAAATTTAAATGAATATGGTGTGATAGTGGTAATATTTATGAATTGATGGTGAAATGCGTAATTTCGTATAAATTTTATGTCCTGTATGTAAAAACTCCTATATTTATTTATTTATTGTATATGTGTGCAATATATTTAATATATAATTATGAATTATAAAAAATATATGTATTGATGGACAGCAAAAAAAACTATAATTAAGAACATCGTAGTCTTATAAATAATTCTCAATATTGAATTCAAATAAATTTTTATTTAGCAATAGTGTCATGTTGACAAAAATTTAATCATTAGACCATTATCACTTTAGTTTGCTATTTTGTGTCACACAGCATTTTGATCCCTCCTTTTATAGAATATGTAATTCGAACAGCTCATTTTAAAAGCTATTATATTTAAAGCATTTGATTTTGTTGTAATATGATGTTATAGAATTTAGCTAAATTAATATATGTGAATAATTTTATTAAATTTTATAAGATTATTTTTTTAAAATAACAAATAAATACTATTTAAAATTGAGTTATATTTACATGTCATCTTAATTATATTAAAAAATGGTGATATTGAATTAATTTTTTTGTATTTTTTAATATAATAATATTTTAACTTAAATAAATAATAATTTATAGAAACTATATTTTATATATTGACATCTAAATTAAATAATTGTAACACTAAATCAAACTTTCCATTGGATT
This sequence comes from Apostasia ramifera, assembly GCA_019297695.1. Lineage (NCBI taxonomy): Eukaryota > Viridiplantae > Streptophyta > Magnoliopsida > Asparagales > Orchidaceae > Apostasia > Apostasia ramifera. The sequence continues at coordinate 52,888 of JAEMOT010002577.1, read as the reverse complement.
ATTATAACAGGAATGATTATATGTAGTTTTATTCCGTAACTGTTACTGGTTCACTGCACAAATTTTGAAGTGATCACCGAATAAATATTGAATCCATTTTTCTAAAAAACATAAATAAATGTTAAATCTAAAGCCCAAGCCCAAGCCCAAGCCCAAGCCCGGCCCAATTCACTAAGTAGTAAACCTGCGTCCTTGAGAAAAGCGCGGGTTAATGAGGAAGACGACTGAAGAGCTCCTTTGCGCCGCCGCTGTCGCCGGCGATTGCGCGAGGCTCCGCGAACTCCTCTCCTCCGGCGCCGATCCTTCCTTCTTCGACTCTGACGGCAAGACCCCGCTTATGCATGCCGCCGCCGGTGGCCACGCAGATGCCGTCCGCTGCCTCCTCGACGATGGCGCTCCCTGGAACGCCCTGTCTCCGGCCAACCAATCCGCTGGAGATCTAGCTATGGAGAACGGCCATCAGGAGGCCTTTGATGCCCTACTCAATTTCGCAATTCGGGCTGAGCTGGTGCTAGGTGCCGTCGCCCGCGGCTCAGCCGCTGCTGCTGCTACGAATGAGGGTTACCTGAGCGAGAGGATAGCGTTTGGAGAGGATAAGCTGATGGATCTGGAGAACAAGGCTGTAATGATGGCGTGGGAGAAGCCATTGATGGAGGCTCACGCGAGGGCCATCTGCGATTCTGGCGGTGATTGTGGGCGAATACTCAATGTAGGGTTTGGAATGGGGCTTGTAGACGAGGCCATCCAGCGTTACAAGCCTGTAGGGCACACGATCATCGAGGCGCATCCGGAGATTCATGATCGGATGATGCGGTCAGGGTGGGGAGAGAAGGAAAATGTCAAGATTATATTCGGAAAATGGCAGGATGTTCTCCCTCAGCTGGAGTCCTTTGATCAGTTTGATGGTAACTTCTCCCTCTTCTCCCTGTACATTTGTGCAAGGATTAAGGGCGTTCTTTGACTAGCAGAGAGATGAGTATGATAGGACCAGATCTTGTTCTTATTAAAAGGTTTTTAGAGTGTTCTTATGTTTATTTTTTTATAATAAAGTGAAACATTTCATTCAACCATGAGTAATTGATTCGTTACAGTCATTGATCCTCACTCCAAATTTTCTACCCTCAATCCATAGTGCGAGTCTGGTAGGGTGCGTGCTACTGCGTTGCCCCCCTCCTTTTAATGTTTGATAGCTGGTAGGGCCTGAAAGATTTGACCTGGAATTGGCAATGCTCAATACGGAGTCCAATTATACAAAGATTTCCTCGCTGAGTAAGAACTTCGATAATCTGGCTTGAGTCTTCTTCTAAAATAATGTCTTGAAAAGCTACCTCCCTCGCCAATTGGATATCTCTTTCGGCTGCAAAGCCTTTAGCATGAAGGTGGTCAAGAGCGCCTTTGATATTGGTAGGCAAGCTCACAATAGGCTGGCCTAGATGATTTCTCGTAATGACTCTAACTCTCGTGCAATCCTTCATCTTATTTGCAGCTGCGTTAAACTCGACTTTGCATTTAAAGATAGGTGGAGCTTGCTACTTGGGGATCGAGGCAAATTCTGTCTTAATTGGCTCCTTTGAACTCTTCCAAACAATTGTTATTGATTTCAACTATTACTTACAGTTTTCAAGTGAGCTTGCCTCCCAGAATGTTGTTGGATGCATTCTAAATTAACCGTAATGTGATGAAGAAAACCTCCAGAGAGCTAGACTTATTGTGTTGGATAATTCGAGGTATTTATTCAAGGACTTTCGCTTGGTTGAACTCCTTGTAATTATCATATTACCTCAACAACTCTTAGACCATTTTGCGATTGTGCAATCTCTAAAGATGTTACCAATGGTTTTGGTATCAGATTGGCACGAGCGACAGTATGGCCATTTACTTTCAATCATCTACTGCTGAGGTTAGCAAAACTAGGAAGAATATTTTTACAAGTTTTTCAAGTGAATATTTTCACATTGCTGAGAGTACGGAGATCCTAAAGAAATTTTTGAATAGTTGAAGAAGCCTTTGTATGCATTTGTTCTGGTGCCTCACTTATCCGTTGTCAATCAAGTCATAGATAAATTCGTAGCTGTTTCGCACAAAACATTTTTCGCTTGGATGATAGGGCATATTTTGGAATCATTCATTGATGTTTTTCCCCAAGGGGATTCGAAGGACTTCCTTGACATCCACATTGATAAATCACAATTCAATAATTGTCCTGTTCTACCCTTGATTGGTCATGACACTGGAAGTGGGAGAGGGGAAGTAAGGAGAAAATACAAGTGTAACAGATAATAACTTACTTTTAAGAATCCACCTAAGATATTGAATGTATACTTCTTTAGAAAGAGCAATAGATCCAAAAACTTCAAAGCTTACATTCCTCATAACTGATTACATATTTATATGCATGACATCTTACTTAATACTCAAAAAAATACTACGAAATCAACGTAATCCAACAATTTCCCAACTACCACCTCATGGCACATCCTCTTAACTACCACACCCTCTCTATTACCACCACCAGATGATCTTCTCAACCATCACCTCATGATAAAAATTTGCAATCATGAGAAGATTAAAGCCTACAACAATAATAACATAGTAAAAACTCAAAAAATAAAACATAAGTCGAGTTAAACATCAGTGTCAGGTTGGATTAATAAGAGCATAGATTTTATCTTCTTCGTAAACATGGTTGATATGGGTGTCAATTTTGTAATTTCACTTCTTTGGAATCAATGTCTTTTCAAATATCAATAGACCTTCCATCTCCAATTCTCTAGTTGATATATGCCCCAGTGATATTCTTTGCATCTCGATACTACTCTAGATGTAGGAGGGGCTATGACCAAGATTCACACTAGAGAAGCTTCCATCACGTAAATATTTCGCTTGGAGAATTCTGTAACGAAAGGAGTTCATATTTGAAAAGAAGCCTCCAGCATTGTTTACTTAGCATTGCTATGTTATTTAAGCTTTTGAAGCCAAGGTCCCTTTCATTTTTGGTGTACAAAGGTCTTGCCATTTGATCCAATGCATCCCTCTTTTGTTCCTTGTCTTCTGGCACAAGTAAGAGGATATAATTTTCTCCATATCATTGTTGAAAATGGTTGGATGCTTGAAAATACTCATAGCATAAGTAGGTATGGACTGGGAAATGACTTTGACAAGGACCTCCCTTCCACCAATCGAAAGAAGCTTTTTCTTTTGGCCCACAATGCATTGACTGATCCTATCTTTAATAATTATGAAGCTACTCCTTTTTCTCTTAAGATATTTTTCAAAGCTTCCTTCTGTCGAAATCCTTATATTATCCTTTAAGATAGATTTGACTCAGTTAGTTGTCTTACTCCTGAAAAATAAATTGGATTGTTGAAGTTGACTTATTGCCCATAATCTAGCTCATAATCTTTTAGAATATTTTCAATAATACTACTCTTCTTTCTATAGGCTCTAAAAGAAAGAAAGAAAGAAAGACAGTTGTTATCTACCAAGAAAAGATGAGTGATAAATGGTCTTCCTATGAAGACTAGAATTCCTTGGATTTCACCTCTAAATTCCGCTTCATGTATGAGAGTAGACAGACCTTCTGCACATAAAAGCAATAGCTAAAAAGACAGGGGATCTCCCTGCCTCAATCCCTATTAAGGCAGGATCTTGCCATTTATAATACCATTGGTATTAACTTTCTAAGACAATTAATACATGCTGGGATCTTCTTCAAGCTTCAGAGCACAGTGGGCCGCCCTCCCTGTCATATGCTTCTTCATGGCATGAAGAGTCACATATACAATATTGATATTATCAAAAGTCAACTGATTAAGAACAAAAGCACTTTGAGTATTGGAAATAATACTGGGGAGGACTCTCATCAAGTTTGTTGTCCAAATGTTTGGCAGTAATTTTGTAGATTACATTGCACAAGCTGATAAATCTGTAATGACGAATGTGCGTGGCCCCATTAATCTTAGGTTAAGCACAACGGTCATCTTGTTAATCTTCTCCAGATTTCTAAATCCATTAAAAAACATCCAAGCTATAATCAGTCACATCTCTCTTAATATTGTGACAGTACTTTCGAAAAACATTCCATGCATAACATGTGGGCTTTAGCACATTCGACGGATGCATTTGCATGAGATCCATTTCAACCTCTACCTCAGAAAAATCCTTAGATAATTGATCTATAACCCATTGAGGAATATGATTCCCGGTTAAGCAAGTAATCCAATGCATTTGCATGAGATTAATCCCTTCAATTACTGTCGGAATTGCTCGTTCTAAAAAGCTTATCAAAGTAACTTATGACCACTCTCCCCGTGGACTCTGTAGAATGATTAACCCCATCATCGTCTTGAATTCTACTAATGTGATTCATTCTTCTTCTCATAGAAGCTGTGGTATGAAAATATGCACTGTTTCTGTCACTACTACACATCCAATGTGCTCTAGATCTTTGCTTCCAGAGGAGTTCTTCCCTTGCCAGCAGTTTGTTGAGTTGGGTTTTGAGGTGCTTTTTCTTGTTCAGACTCTCGTGATCAACCACCCCTTCTTAAGATAAAACTGTCACTGGATATCTTTTATTTGTCTTTGGACGTGGCCAAACAAGTTCCTATTCCAATCAGTTTGATCGGAGCTAGTTACTCTGAGCTTGTTGACAAGTTTGGCACTGTGTGACTCCCCCTTCTGTGCAATTCTAGCTGTTTTGAATTATCTCCCTACACCTATCGTCCCTAGTCAAATTTGAAGTGCGATCTTCTCTTGGATCCTTTATAAAAACCATTTCTATTTAGGGTAATTAGTAGCCCATAGTGATTTGAAAGGTATGTATGTGCTGAACCCTATAGTGGGGAAACCTATTGAGCTAATATGGGTGGCCACAACTCTATCCAGGTGCCCCACCATGAGATCATCTCCAAGCCATCCATTCCACCAAGTGATGGGACCGTTATTATAGCCCCAAATTAGAAGGAACCTCCTTGAAAGCGGCCACAAGTCTTTCATTCTTGTCATCCTGCCCCCCACCCCCTCCCCAAATCTTTCACTCCAAATCCAATTCTCTGTTTCTTCTAGAGGTAGATCCTTGCTTGGAATTCTCTCCCATGACCTGAGCAGCTTCTCTAGCCCTCCTTTTCCACTTCCTTGTCCTTGCAGAAAACACATTTCCAAATAAATATTTATGTAGGCTGATAATGTCCTTCAATGGAAAGCAAAGGGCTTTTTCCCCTCCGGGATCTTAGCTGAGCTCAGCTTCTTCTTCCTGATAGTCTTGTTAAGGGAAAGAAATTTGTTTGCTGCTTCTGCAGGTCCATTCTACTCCTTGCTTTGGAGCTCCCTCCCTGATCCCTCTTCCTCTATAACTCCTCTTCCAGATCTGAATGCCACTGGAACGTTGACCAATCCCTTTGCCTACTCAATTTTCCCGTAAGAGATGTTCTCAAGTTTCCTCAAATCACCCATGGTGCTCCCCTGTTGACTATCTGATTCCAGATTCTTTCACCTTGTTTGAACAAAAGATATACAACAATAATAACAACCAAGCCTTAATCTCACTAGGTGAGGTAGGCTATATGAATCCTTTATTTCTATTGCGCTCTATCAGTTACCAAATTCTTATCTTAGTCTAAGTAACTAAGATCACTTTTTTGTAGTTTCTTGCTATGTCTTCTTTGGTCTCCCTCTTTAGGTTTTTCTTTCTCTCCTTAAATTTTTTCATTAAACTTCTTAATAAATGAATGGCTTCTAAAGTTGATCTACCTGGCATAAAACCAAACTGATTCTCTGATACCTTAGTATTATGGCGTAACCTTTGTTCGATCACTCTCTCCCAAAGTTTTAAAGTATGACTTATTAATTTAATTCCTCTATAATTAGCACAATTTTGTACATCGTATTTATTTTTATAAATTAATTTATTTTTTAAATTTAATATTAAAGAACTTTATTTTAATATTAGAAAGTATATAAGAAGTGAAATAAAGTTGATTTTAAGATTTGTATTTGTGTTGGATGTGCAATAAAGTTGATTTTTACCGTTAAAATTTGTGTTGGGCCAAAAAAATGCTTCGAATCAAATGAGGCTAAAGAGTTGAGATGAAATTTGCGGCCAATGATAGCAATTGGATGCAACTGGACGTTAGAACCTTCTCTTTTGTCACTTTCCTTTTTATCACCCACCTCCAGATTTGGAATCGGTGATAGCAATTCATGGAAGTGTTGGACTTCTCCCATGACATCCTGCTTCTGATGTTGAACGGAAAAAAATTGCAAATGATATTTTATATTTATATTCAGCAAAATTGATTAGCAAATTATTTTAATTAAGAGAAAAATATTTTCTAGATAAATTATATGAAAAATAAAATTTTTGAATCCCGTAAATTAAGATATTTTAAAATTAAAATTAAACTGGATCGTATGATAAATAAGAATTTATCAATTTAGATTAAGGCGTCAATTTAAATTCAATCAATCAGATCCAAGGTTCAGGAATTTAGGACAGACACCTCACAGTTTAATCCAATAGTAATTGACACACAAAGAAATATCGAGTTACACAATTAGAGCCAAATAAATAACCCAAGTCAAGCGAATAATTTGTGTTGAAGTCAAATAATCAACTTAGTTAGGTTCGGGAAAGAATTTACCAGCGATTTGAATCGGAGAAGAGTCACTGGCGATGAGGGTTAACTTATCTGGTCGCAGCCAGGCGGGTTGAAAATATCGTAGCCGATGTTATGGAGGAGGTCGTTGTCTTAAGCCTCGTGTTCGATGTTGTAGGAGATTGGCGGGATCGAAGTTTGGTCCAACGTTGTGCACGAGGTTGTAGAGGCCTAACGTCGGGCGAAGACGGTTGCAGAGGCCAAACGTCGAGCGCGGAAGGTTGCAGAAGGCCAAACGTCATGCGCGACAGGCTGCAGAAAGCCAAACGTCGTGCAAGAGGTTTGAGATGACCAAACCAGTGTGTACGATGTTACAGAAGACAGATCCAGTGGGATCGATATCAGACGTCATGGGCGATGACTGCTGGCCAAATGCGGGCAGTGGCTGGCCGCACGGCTAGAGCTGCGGCGGCGGGATTGTCGGCTCTCGCGGGTAGCCGGTGGGTCGACGGAAGTGAAGGAGGTGCGAGCGAAGCGAGCTTCAGAGGTAGGTGAGTGCGCAAAGTTTTTTTTTTATCTCTTCTTTTTTTTTTGAAAAGTGGATAACTAGGCTAATTTGAGTATTCTCACCAAAAGCTAACCCTACACTTTCCTTAATCGGAATATTGACCCCTTAATCCGGATCTAGGCTCTGAGAAAACTCAAACATAATTTCATTCATCAAATGCTATCCTTTTTTACAATGCAAGGCGACCTTTTTATATAGAGAGATCCCATGTAGAAATTTGAAAATACAATATTAAATGCAGGAAATAAAATATCAAATAAATAAAAATAAATATGGAATTAATTCTATTACAATAAAATAAAATCAGCTCAAAATGTGGTGAGTCTCCAAATCTTCCAGATATGCTCTGAATCAAATAAAATCAAATCAAATCTAAATAAAGCTAATATGAAAATCTCTAATAGCTCTAATTAATTTGAATTTTAATTCAGCACATGATGTCATCCTAGTCATCCAATTCGATGCTGATCTGTGTTCCCACCAGCTTCCTTTCCGATGAGGAGGGGAAGCTTTAAGCAAAGCCCCATATGCTATTGTACTGGCCTATCACCTAATCAGTCTTTTTCTTTTTGACCGAAATATTCACACATAAAACAACCTTTCATATGTAATTCAAACTGCTAAGGGATCTGAGGATTGAGTTCTGGAAAGAGAGAACCCATTTTGAAGGCTTGGTAACGTCAAACTTCACTCAAGCCCTAAGTGACTACCCTCAGCCCGATTTGCTGCCTACATCTAGAACCCTCCCCCTTTTCATCTTCCCCATCTTCTCCGCTAGCTATTTTGTCATGAGATTAGGTGTATCCTAGTATCACTAGAATGGAAAGCAATTCAATATTACCTCCGAAAGTTCTTACAACAATCCATATCCTTGAAGATCATGACATTCTGATCAAAAGACCAAGGAGCACCTTCGAGGATGCGGATCACATCTTATTTAACGAATCTGTCGGAACAAGAGGAGGTTGTCACCAAGGACTCTGAAGGCCACCTCTTCGCTGACCACCACACATTTCTTAAGAGTGGAAAACATAGCTTCTGCATTGAAAGGCCTCAAACTCCATAACTTATAGTTGATGCATAAATTACATATAATTTTTTTTTCTAAGTTGAAGTTTGGGATTGGCTAAGCTCTTGAACATATCTCTGCTTGCCCAGGCATATTTTTCGACACTTACGGTGAATACTATGAAGACATGCGGGAGTTTCACCAGCATCTTCCAAGGCTGCTTAAACCTGGTGGAATCTACTCATACTTCAACGGTCTTTGTGGCGGTAATGCATTTTTTCATGTCGTATACTGTCAGTTAGTTGCACTAGAACTTGAAAATCTTGGTTACTCCACACAATTCATACCTTTGCCTGTCAAGGATTGTCTGTCAGAAGAAATATGGAAAGGTGTGAAGCACAAATATTGGCAGCTGGACACATACTATCTTCCTGTTTGTCAGGCATCATCTGATTCAGATTGATAATTGGGTTTCTTTGGAGGTAGAAAACAGAAAATTGGAGCTTATGTTGTCTAATTTCTATTGTCTTTATCACTGAACTGCATGCAATCTTGTGCTTATTAGATGTCATATTTTTTAAAATTATTTCTTGATGACATCCTTATATGTTGCATCCTTCTAAAAACTTAACCAAATCATTTGCTTTACTTGCTTTCTGAACAAAAATTGGAGTGCATGCCAAGTCTGTCACTGGTTTAATTAGTTGATCTTTACCATAATTTGGGGTGCTTGGCCAAGGCCTGCGGGATCTTCATCGACCATGGAAGTGACTTTGTAAAAATCTAGGAGTGATCGTCGGCGATCTAGGCGTTAATTGGATCTTCTAATATAGAAGAAGAAAATGATCTAGGAGCTATCGTTGAGGCTCTAGGAGCTAATTGGATCATCTAATTTGAAAGAAGAATAGGATGTGTATATGTAATTCATCCAGAGATTGAAAATCAAATAATTGGTGTAAAGTTCTCTATGTATATGTTTACTACGAAATAAAATTTCTTTCTAGTTCTCCCCATGCATGAATGAGAATTCCTCCAAAGCACATAAATCCAGTGTTTTTATGGTTACATTGTTCTTTTCTTTGTTAAATACCTAAAACAAAATTTCTCCCTACCTCACACGGAAATTGCGATGGTGTGATACTCCGTCTCTCTAGGCCGGAGAAGTGCCATAATTGTGTTATTGTACTATCATAAATTTTCTGATTTATCTGGGCGCTTTTTATTAGCTAATTACATAGTTTTCTGCTTATAATTTTAAACATTTGAAATATGTTTTGTTATGAAAATTAGCTTGTTCATCCATTAGCATTTGCCCTCACAGAAAGTACTGCTTTACATTGAGTTAAATTGAGAAGAGAAATTTATGTTATTGATTCTAACTGGTTTGGTGATGGGGTTCAATTTTAAATTTCTATTCTTCAAGCTTAAATTTAATCTCTAGTTAAGCCTTTGTAACTTTTTAGTTTTAGTTTACCGACAATAAAAAAATAATAGTTTGAAGTAAACATGTGATCGATTTTGGTATCAAATAGATTGTTAATTAATCTTTTACTTTTTTGACTTGGATTTGAGTCCCAATAAGACACAGAAGATCTTATTAGAAAAATTTTATTGCATTCGGTCGACTGGCCATTCGGCTAGCCAGTGATGGGGTGCCACATCAGCCATTCGATCAAACGTTCGATCAGCCTAGTGCTATAAACCTCTCCTTGTGAGGAGAAGATACTTGTTCTCGGTGAGCTCGGTAAGATAAAGATCTAAAGAAAGTAAATCAGGAAACATACGAGAATTTATATTATTAGAGGGAAAGTCTTCTCACGAAAGAGAAATTTACTAAGTAAAAGAGATTCACTCGAGTCAATTACAAGAGGATGATAAAGGGAAAACAAGAATTGCTCTCAATAACTAAAATCTAGACTGTGCCTATTGGTTTTTCAATATCAATAACTTAAATTGGAATCGATCTAACAGTTAACTAACTCAAAAATTCAATTAACTGAATATTTGGTTTATTGAATTTTTTTTGTTGGCTAACTGCAATTTTCAGTTTCTAACCACATCTTAGCTATATATCTCAGGACACATGATGCAAATAACATTATAAAATTTATAAATTATTCAAAAATTAGTGTACCATAAAAATTATTTAGCATTATATTATTAAAAAAATTCACAATAACGTTAAATATAAATATTATCAAATATATTAATAAATTATTTCATTTTTATAAAAAGTTAAACTCAAATTATAAAAATAATATTATTCTTTATATCAAATAAAATGTATTCATCGTTAAATTTATAAATTAATTAATATTATTTAAATTTAAAAATTTTAATGTTAATACTTAAATATATAAAAAAAAATATAGGAATAATTACTTACATGTCACACCATTTAGTTTTATTTATGCTTTACCTATTCATTCTTAGTTAATTACGCTATGCACGTTCAAAACATTATAAAATTTTACATACATACATTTTAACTTATTTTTATTATAATGAGTAATTATAATTTTTTAATAACCTAATTATAGTTAGATTATAAAAAATCTGAGCCGTTCATCATATTATTTTAAGAATATTTAAATATATTTTGAGTGAAAATTCTAAAAGCTTAATGTTTAGGTGGCGGCAAAGGAAAGAGACATCCGCGATGTGAATTGATTTTAGGATAAATCAAAGCTTTAGTGTGGTATTGAGGAAGAGAAAAATATGTACTATTAAGGGTAAAAATATAATTTTAATGATTTACTAATAGAATATTTTTTTTTCAAATAGATTTTGATTAAGTTTTAACTGAAATGTATGTATGTAAGATTTTGTAATATTTTGAGTGTGCATAGCGTAATTAACTAAGAATGAATAGGTAAAGCATAAATAAAACTAAATGGTGTGGTATGCAAATAATTATCCCAAAAATATAAGTGAATAGCTAATGTAATGTGTTGGGGGTCCACCATTTTATATGTATGTAAAATCAGTTTCGATTAATCGATAGTTTTTTATAGTAAAAAATTAACTATCTGTTGAAATTGAATCAGTTTTAGTTCAACTTCTTATTTCTCTAATTTTTTTTCTCTAATCAGTTTTAGTGATGTCCTTGGCAATTCTTTCATTCCAGGCAATGTATGGCACAGTGTAAGTGGGTTCTTCCATAGTTAGACTAATTAGATTGATTGAAGCAATGAATTAAAGCCTTTTTTTTATTTTTTGATGGAAGAATGAATTAAAGCCTTGATAGATATATATATATATATATATATATA
>JAEMOT010002577.1:10439-41363 GCA_019297695.1 Apostasia ramifera | reverse complement strand
TATATATATATATATATATATATATATATATCAAGGAAGCAATACTAAATGCATGAAGTGACAGGAAGCAACACTAAATGCATGTGTTGCACTTCTTGTTCACTTTTTTACTTCTTTATGAGTGGGTTTTACTTGAAAATCAGAAAAGGAAAACTTCACTATCATCAATTGTTTTCATGTTTGCCGAAAACGAAGGACCGTATGTACATGATATAGAATAAAAATAATTAATAAATAAAAAAAAAAGTATGTAGTTAAAACTTTTCTGCTGCAAAGTAATTTTTTATTCACTGAGCAAATCTATGAAGAAAAAAGGTCATTCTTGGAGGATAAAAAAAATAAGACGTGCTCTTTCAGAAAGTATTTCGTCAAGAAATTATTCTTTCAAGTGCTAAAGTCAAGCTTAAAATTGTTAGAACTAAAATGGCCAGAAGAAGTCAATAAAAAAAAATAATCCAAATTACTATTCATACCACAGATGTATTAGTCATCCCATTGAAGACTGCTTCATGTTCAAAGATTGGCTCGAGATAATATCGGATTGGAGAATACACATTATCCAATAAGGTGTTGGTCAATCTGCCAAAAGAGACTATCAACATGATTAGGATTTCTGGCGAAAAAGTAAGATAAAAAAAAGAACAAAACATTGTCATCTTTAAAATGACCAGCAAGTTAATAAAGCAGTTGTAAGGATACAATATTGTTCACTAGAAAACTTCAACACAACCTATTTTAAAAAATTGGGCTCAACAAATCTCTATTACAAGTGAAAAAGTTGTCAGACGACAACAGACATCTGGAACACAGCAGAATATGATTGTCAAATCAGAAAAGAATAAAATCTCCTATAAAAATAAAGGTAAAATGATAAGTCGAGATAAAAAAAAGAATAAAATAAAACTATATAGGACTGTCATCCGGCTAACAGATTATATAAATAACTTAATTGCTGCTAAAGAGACCAAGTTACTCACAAGTAATAGCAGCATAAATAAGACTGATCATTACCATATGATAAGAAGAGGAAGAAATAAATCTAAGAATCATGCGATGATTGCTCTTAAAGATAAAGAAAAATCTTTATCAGAATCAAAGCTTGGCAAAATATATCTGCAATTGTATCAACATAAAAATATATTAGAATTACTCCTCAAAATAATAAGATTTCAACATTCATATTTTCTCAAATAAAAAAAAATCATACTTTTGTCTTTAACTCAAATATTTGTAAATGTATAAAGAGATTTATTGTAATAAAAATAATAAGTAGGAACAAAGAAATTTTCAATAATGATATCATATAATGAATTTAGTATTAAATAATAAACGCTCCCACAATAATATTTATCTCTAGAATATGTAAATAAAAATTAGAAAAGTATGAAAAATTAAAATTTTTTCAAACAACATAATAATAATTCAAAGTATGGCACAATATAAAATGGAAAGATACTTTGTGATTAATAACAAGATAGAAAAAAATACAAGAAAAAACAAAGACGAAAGAGAAATCATAGAAAATATAAGATAATGAAATTAAACCATAAGCTCGCTCCTTACGATCATGTCTCAAACCTGATAAAAAATGACGGTTATGATTCACTCTTATGCTCTAGTTTTGATCCTTTTCGAGCTCAAAAGATATTCGTGCTTATGATGGCTTAAAATATGATGATAATCCTCCAAAAGTCCCCCAAAAAACTAATTTTATCTCTAATTATTCGAAACAAGCTAAAATTAATTTCTAGTATAATCCAACCTATCCATAGCATGATTTGAATGGCTACATAATGGCTGGATTTAGGGTTGTTAACGAGTCAAATTCGATCGAGTTTTGGTTCACTCAAACTCGACTCAAAATTTTTTTAACTCTATTTGAACTCAACTCAATTTGAGTTCGAGCCTAGTTGACTCGAAATGAATCAAATTCGGGTCAACTTAAATTTCATTTCAAGTTACTCGAAATAAATTATAATTTAAGTTTTATTATTAATATAATATAATTAAGATATTATTTTATTTTATCGTATTTAGTTAATAAGAAAATCGTAAAAGTTTATTATATTTCTACTGATTTGATCGCTGTACTTTTTTAAAGTATGGCACGCTAAGCACAAATCAATGGCCTGGATGATTCCCACCATTTGGGTTAAGTGGGGGTGAGATTACCACCCTTTACAGACCAATCTAGCCGCCGATTGTTGTCCATCCAAGGGCTAGAAATTCGCACTCCAAATAAAGGGGCTGACGGTTAGGGGCACCATTATAAAAAATAAAAAAAATAAAAAATAAAAAAAGGATAGGGGCAACTGGCTGCCGGTGAAATGACAAGGTTGCCCTTGACAAATCTTGGCTAGCTACGTTCTATCCGCAGTGGTTGAGCTAGCACAACGCCGAGGGATGCTTAAAAATAGGGATGATAATTTATATTCGTACCCGATTAAATCGCCCCGATTTACTCCTAAGGGGACAAATATAAGTACTAAAATTTTATCCGCGATTCATAAATCGCTCCGCCCTGTTATGAAATGGGGCTGGTACGGGTATGAATCAACTATACCCGCCCCGCCCCGTTATATATATATATTTATGTATTTTTATATAGGTTTATATAGAGTCAAATAAAGAAGAATGCATTGAAAATGAAAAAATATAAGGCCTTTTTTTTCATAGTGTAATATTCACTATGTGGTTACGATTTTTGTTATTAACATAGTGAGGAAACGGGGGGGGCGAGGCGAGTACGGGTTTGTGAAAACTAGAATAGGGGCGGGGCGGAAACGGGTATGGGACAGGTATGAATAATGAATAATATATAGCGGGGCGGGTATGGGTATTTATAAACCCGACCTAAACCCGTCCCGTTGCCATTCCTACCTAAAAATATTCGAAACTTGAAGCTCCCTCAAAAATTTTTTGATTTTTGAATTTACTCGAAATCAGCTTAAAACTTTTGAATCGAATCATGAGTTAGAAATTTTATCTCGAAGTTCATTTCGAGCCAATTTCTAATTGGCGTTAACTCGCTCGAAATATAGTTCGATCGGTCTTGAAATTATATGATATATAATATTATTGTATACAACTTACCTAGTAGTTTAGAGGTGGGATGGAGAAGGTTTAAGGTTTATTATTCTCAAAGTTTAAGAATCAAATATTCTTGGACATATAATATCTTTACATCGTTTTATAATTACGAGTCGATTTGAATCATGATTCAAGCTGACTCAAAATCGAGTCATTTCGAGCTGAGCCGGCTCGAACCATGTCCCATTTTGATTTCAGATCGATTTCGAGTTGAGCAGAACTTAAAATTTTTTATTTCGAGTTGCCTTTATCTTGCTCAAAATCGGTCTGATAATCTAGAAATTTCTCTCGTCTTCCAGCTAATTTAGACCATTTTATCCTCACTCAATTCTGAAATTACTCCCTCCAACATGTAAACTTTCCAAAGAAACGCATGCCCAAATAAATGACCTCACCATATAACCATTGAGAACAATTCGAGTTAAAGTCGAGCCAAACATTATTTAAAATTAGCTTTTTTTAATTATATTCGAATTTGAGTTGGCTCATTTAAATTTCAAGCTAGCTCGAGCTTTAATCCAGTCAACTCAAGCACTCTAAGAATTAAAATTTTTTATAAAAAAAATTATCTTAGATGAGATTTAAAATTGGGTTAATCATACCTATAAAATCATTTAATAGATATCATAATAATAACTAACTTATACTCATATATAAGAAAAAATAATTACATTAAATGAGATCTGATCATAGCTTGTGGCTCGGCTCAGAAACTTAAACTAAGCTCGATTCGAGCTAAATATCAATTCAAATATCAGGCGACTATCGATCTTCTAGCTAAACTCTCGTCCCTAACCATTCGAATAAGATAAAAATACAAATACCTATTTTCTCATCATATAAACTCAAAATAAATATGAACATTGAGAATAAAAAAAAAGGAATATGAACATTACATAAAAATGTGTAAAATAAAATAACTAGTACGTAAAATAACTCATTTAGCTCCTCCACAGAAATTGGTGTCATCTTCCTTATAAATTTAAGGATATAAATCGAATATCAAAAATTAAATCAATTTTAGATTTAATTGAAATTAAGTAGATCTAAATGAGTCGATTAATAAGTCAAAAGTTCAGCTCAGTGATAATTTTAAGCCAATTTCAAGCCAAATAAGCTCAGCTTAATTCGACTTGATTTAAAAAACATATTACATATAATATATATGTAATATATATATATATATATATATATATAATTATATATATAATTATATATTATATACATCATATATATGTTATATAATATATATATATTAAATTAATTTTAAGTTGGATTGAGCCGAGCCTATCAGGTTTTAGATCGGACTGCTCGAAAATAATTTGAAATCTGCTTGAAATTGATTGAGATTAACTCGAGTCGGCTCAAAGTCAAACCTAATTGACTACGAGCTAATTTCGAGTAACACAAAGTTTTATGTAATATTATAATATTTTGGTGACTTATGAGTAAATAAAGATTTGCGAGAGCACATGTAAAACAAAAGATTTAACAGATATTTATATAAATTCTCATATATATTAATATTATCCAAGCACCTAAGTTACAAAAAAATGACACGGAAATATAATTTATATAATCTTATTTCAAGCCGGCATAGCCGGCATTGACTTGACTAGAAATCAGGCTTATATAAATAATATCTTCGTGTCATTTTTTTTAACTTAGGTGCTTGGATGATATTAATATATTTGAAAATTTATATAAATATCTGTTAAATCTTTTGTTTTACATGTTGAGCTCTCGCAAATCTTTATTTACTCATAAGTCACCAAAATATTATAATATTACATAAAAATTTGTGTTATATTTCATTTCAGGTTAATAATAGTTTTTTTTTTAATTCTAGTGATATTTAAAATCAATTAAACTAAGATAGGACCCTTGCGAAGACCACACATTTCTTCTCAAGAAACACTTTACTGCTCTGAGAGCTTATGAACACCTGCACATTTCGGAAGTTGTTAACATCAGGATTCAACGTTGAATCCCAGTCGTCTACGTGACTCTTTAAAGATGCTATACTTAACCTCTGCTTTACAGATCTCAAGCTTTGCAGAATGATGATTGCTTTCCACACTTTCTATAGATGACACTCCAGTTGCAATATCTCCATAAATATCGGTCACGATGATGGTGCTGCTACCCTTCACACCATCGGCCACTATGTTTGAGCCGCCGACCTGCGTACCATCGGACATGATGGTTCAACCTCAGCATAACATCAGGCACAATGTTTCTCCGGCTCTCTACAACTATCGGTCATGATGGTTGAATGCTTGCTCTGTATCACATCAGACACAATGGTTCTCCGGCTCCCTATAACCATCAGCCATAATAGTTGAATGCTTGCTTTGCATCAAATCGGGCACGATGTTTCTCTGGCCCCACCTACGACTGTCAGAACACCACGACAACACTAATTTTTGCTAGCGCGGACTTCCACCAAGAATCTGTATACTCAGCACAAGTCCTCGTGAGGCTCGAAGACCAAAGACCTGCCCTCCTCCTACCCAACGGAATGACAATTCCTGTATTCCACGAGGAATACACTTATTCCAAAATTATTCTCGATTTCTTAATCTATTATGTTGCCAACAAATAAATTACTCAACTAAAAAAATTAATATAAAATATTATTCGGGGTGGACCTACATGTAAATTAGGGGGTGCAGTTGAACTCCGTAATAAATTCGTCAAGGTTAATTTATGAGTTGATTCTATAACGTTTTCAAAATATTAAAACTCATCGAGATCAATTATAATATCATTTCATTGTATTTGAAATTTATATTAAACAAATTATTTATGTTAATAAATACTTTGAATTTTTAATATTTTTATAATTTAAATATTTATAATTTTTATATTATTATTATAAATAATTTATTTGTGTCTCCTGATTTGAGGTATTAATTCTGTCTGATATTATTGATATGTACATATATATATATATATATATATCAAATATGTGTCAAAAATAATCTAATTTGTATCTTCAAATAAAATTTTTTAATTTTATTTTAGCGTTATAAAAATAATTTAATTAACTTCTTAATTTTAGAAAATAATTTAATTCAGACATTTGCTTTATAAACTTTTAAAGCCAAATCATGTTAAACAGTTCCATTTTTTTAAAAAAAATCAGATATTCTGTTAGAGAACTTTAAATTTTAAGTGATAGTTAAAGATATTTTAATTATTTATTTACCTATCTTTGTTTGATTATTTATTTTATTTAAACAAATAAATTGTTGTTTCATTCTTCATAATTCTATTTTCATAAATGAAATTACAATTTCATTCTACCTTTATTTTATTCTATTCAAACAAATAAAGAATTAGTTTTTAATTTTGTGAGTTATACAGCAAGACTCTTCTTTTAATTATAACTGCTCGCCAGTCGTCTTTGCAATATCATTCTCTCTACAATTTATCTTATAAATTTTTTTTGGGATAATTACTTACATGCCACACAATTTAATTTTATTTATATCTTATCCATCCATTCTTAGTTAATTACGCTATGCACACTCAAAATATTATAAAATCTTACATATACATATTTTAATTTATTTCTATTATAATGAGTAATCATAATTTTTCAATAACCTAACGATTACAAAAAGTTTGAGCCGTTCATCATATTATTTTAAGAATATTTAAATATATTTTGAGTGAAAATCCTAAACCTTAATGTTTAGGTGGCGGCAAAGGAAGGAGACATCCGCGATGTGAATTGATTTTAGGACAAATCAGTGCTTTAGTGTGGTATTGAGGAAGAAAAAAATATGTACCATTAAGAGTAAAAATATAATTTTAATGATTTACTAACAGAATATTTTTTTCAAATAGATTTTGATTAAGTTTTAACTCAAATGTGTGTATGTAAGTTTTTGTAATATTTTGAGTGTACATAACGTAATTAACTAAGAATGGATGGGTAAAACATAAATAAAACTAAATTGTATGACATGTAGGTAATTATCTCAATATTTTTTATGCCAGTATGGTGTGTGTAAAGGAGAGAGAGAGTGTGTGTAATTGTGTGTGAGAGAAAGTATAAAATTTTGTGAGTGGTAGTGTTAGGGGAAGATGGAGTATAAAATGATGGAATATTCCATCATGCTAATTGTAGCCAAATAATTAAACTATAGAGTCAAATGCTTATTAATGTTATTGTATAAACTGCATTTGGGCTTCTGAGATTAGAAGAGCGTTATAATTTGATTATAATTTTTAAAAAAATTATTTTAATTTTTGAAATTGTAAAAAACATTCAGTTTTAATCTCATTTTTAGAATCTCTTTTTTTTAGTTGACTTTTACTTTTTTTGAAAACCTAAAATCAAATCATTTTTTGATTAATTTGACAAATTTTCTTATAGTAAAGGACTATTATAGTCCTCTATCTCAACATTTTAAGTAAAATTAAATAAAAATTTAAAATTTAATTTCTCTCGTTTCTTGCTTTTCTCGTTCTAAAATTTTAAAATATTAATACAAAATATTTAAGTCAATTTTATGAAATTTTAATAATGCTTAATATTTTAAATAAGAGTTTTAATAATTATAAAATTCTATAATATTATCTCCAAACTTCAACATTTGAAGTAAATATGTCTCCATGCTTATAACGTTAAATCGGAAGGAAACTTTTTATTCTTAAAAAATAATAAAAAGGAGTGTGAAAGCGATTTCTGACTTAAAAACTACTAGTTGACTAAGAAGTAGAGCCGACTGTAACATCCGCATTACTGCATTAGTCTCATCATTTTTTTAGGATATTTTTCATTTACCTTAGTACCTCTAGAACGAAATTTGATTATCATTTTGCTATTAAATTTTTTTAAAATTTTACTCTCTTTTTAATTAACTTGATGTACACGTGATTTAAAGCCAATATTATTCAAAAAAAAATTTATCATTCACTATTGGATATCACATTTTCTCTTCCTCTACTTATAAATTATTATAATATTATTAAAATCTGAAATTTTTTGATCTTTTTTTCCCATTAAATTAAGAGAACATCACACATTACTTAATATTAAATTAACTAAAAAATAATTTGATATTCACACAAGCAAATCATTGAACGTAGTATATAAGTTAATTCATAATAATATATGTATATATATTTCATAGTTCGATGAATAACGCCGCTAATTAACCGCTATTTAGCTTAATTAATATTTGACTAAAAATTTTATAAATTTATGGGATTCGAATCAAATCTGATTTAAAAACAATAGAATTTATATTTACACCTAACACTACAATAATTTTACCTCTTAAATTTCATGAATGTTCATGTCATTTTCAGATAAACACTTTTTTTTTTTCGAAATGAGACAAGACACCAAAATCTTATTAACACAAATATAGCACATTCATTAATATTACAATTTTAATTATTTAAAAATTATGATATCTTATAAGAAAATATGTAGACAAAGAGGATGCTAATAAACAAAATTCCTTGTAAATTATGAGAGACAACTGGTTTCTAATTTATTTTAGGATTTTACTTCAAAAATATATTGTTTCTTCAATTATTATTACTATTATTGTTATTATTATTATTATTATTATTATTATTATTATTATTATTATTATTTAACTCATAGAAGGCCAACAACCACATTAATGAAATGGTTTCTAGGCTTGTTTAATGCCATCTGATAATGCTATTCATGATGGAGGAGAACTAGAGGACGGAATCTCCTTGAGGTTGAAAAAGGTCTACTACTTTGGTTGAGAATTATACGAGTTTTCATAATTGACTCACTTCATAGTTCAAATTGTGGAGTAAATAATGTTAAATTGACTCAAATATTGTGATGACCAGTGGTCAAAAAGGATAGAGAGTAATTGTCGTATAATATTTAAAGAGAAAAAAATTACTAACATTAGAAATAGCTCCCTGCATACTTTTAGGCTTGGTAAATAGCGAGAGAGACACAAGAAAAAGAATAATTTCTGAGATATGAAAGTAATAATGTGATCTCAATTTATAAAGATGCCCTTTGGAACAAAAATGTTAAACTAATGATAAAATTTTTATATTTAAGCGCATTTAGATTGGATTGGACCTCAGATAAGTGACCTATAAACTGAGATGCATTCAAGCTATGTGATTCCTAAATGTCAAGGCAAATAATATTTCTACAATTTAGACATAAAATGTTACATTAATTGAGCCAATTAGAATCATTAAAAATAATCAAGCAACGCAAACATGGCCTTAGGCCCTTACATACTAGTGAGTGCAATTGTATTTTAAGTTCAAAACAGGCTAAACATGTGGCTAATGATTCAGCGTAATAAACTCGATTCAAATTTGATTTGAATTAAGAGGGCGTTTGGTTCAATATTATCTAGAGAAGATAATTGTTTATTTTAATAACATCTATAAATAATTTTCTATTAAATTATAAAATTATTAGTCAAAAGAAGACATCTAGATTACATAATGAAACACTAAAATAATATTGAACCAAATATCCCCTAAATAACGAGCAGAACAACATCTAGCTTGGAGACTCACTCAAGTGCTCAACCCTGTCCCAACTCCCAACCCTTCCCAAATTCATTCAATATTGAAATGCAAGCAAAATGTGGTAAAGCTCTGTTTAATAAAAAAATCTATTTGATTTTATCATGAAAATTATAGGTTTAAATCAGTTAATAATGTAGAAAATAATATAGAATATAAAATAAAATTAATTTATATTTCAAAAATAATATAAGATGTAAAATAAAGTAAATTTTTTTATATTAAAAATTATATAAAGTGTGATAAAAAAATTAAATTAATATTATTTTTAATTTTTTACAATAAAAATATTTTAATTTTTACATGATTAAAATAGTACAGGCATTAAACAGACCCAAGTTCGCAATAATATGTCACAGAATAATTTGTAGCCATCCATGTTTGATGGCAAGCATTTCTCTAACTAGAAGGAAATAGAAAAAAGAAAAATTATATTTTTAGGGAGATGATCAATTCTCTGAGCAACAGTTTTAGGTACGCAAATTCATATATGGACCACTTAATCTTTTTCCGGATGCAGAGTGCAACGAGTGTAGTATTAGAATGAGTGTTACAGTCTAAGTAAAAGTTAAGGCAGTACATTCATGTACTTTCAAACTGAGCTATCTCGTCAATGAAATTTAGGCCTCATTTGGTTCGAGGTATTTTTTTTTATCTAATATAAATTTCAATTGTAAAAATCAATTTTGTTGCACATTCAATATAAATATGAATATTAAAATTAACTTTATTTGTAATTTATTAAAATAAATTTTTTTGATATTAAATAAAAGGGCAAATTTCACCCAGTTCCTGAGTTTAAAGGTTATTATCACACAGGTCCACGATTTTAAAATTATATCATCGGGGTCCCTAGGTTTTCAAAATTTATCATTTAGGTCTCTTTTTAATTTTTTTATTATTAAAAAATATAAAAATTACCATTATACCCTTACTCTCCTTCTCTCCNGCCGTGCGGTCGCTGGAGGCCGGTGCGCCGGCGCGGTGACGGCGTGGCTGCTGGATCTGGTGGAGAGAGGGAGGGTAAAGGTATAATGATAAGTTTTATATTTTTTAATAATAAAAAAATAAAAAAGGGATCAGATGATAAATTTTGAAAACCCAGGAACCCCGATGATAAATTAAAAAATGTGAACCTGCATAATAATAACCCTTAAACTCAGGGACCTGGGTGAAATTTGCTCCAAATAAAATTATACACTTATCAATATTAAAATTAAATTTTTTGATATTAAATTTAAGAAATAAAGTAATTTTTTTATTTAAATTTTTTTTTTGAGCTAAACGAGGACGTAATGTTACGTATAATGTCATGTACTGATCATAGCACCTCAGCAACATTAATTATACTGTACTTCTTAACGCATTAGCTAAGGTGAGCAAAATACTTGAAATTCAAAATTGGCTCAGAACTCGATTGCAATTTACTCGATTTATACTCAATTATATTTTGTAATGACTCGAAGTCAACTCAGTCGGAATAAAATTGACTAAACTCACAATTGACTTGATATCTTCAAAATGATACATATGCAGACTTTTAAAATATATTTAAAATAATTTATGTACATAAAAATCCAGTATAAAATACATATATAATGAGTATAAGTTTAATTAAAAAAGTACATATAATATATAGAAAAATATAATGATACTTTAAATATAAAAATAATTCAAATTATTTAAAAAAATAATTAAATTTCACATTTTTAATCAACTAAGATTAATAAAAAGAAAAAATTTTAATAGAGAAATCGCTTTTATAATGTTATGAATCAAAATAGAAATTTTTCAGTAATTAAGACTAATTTGTAATTTATTGTAACATATATTATATAAAAAATATCTAAATAAAAAATTAAATTTAAAATTTAAAATTAAGTTCGATTCAGCTTAAAATTTAATTTGAATTTGAATAAAATTTAAATTTACTCAAATTAAATTTGAAAAATTAACGTTAATATGGCAAGATTCAACCCATTTGGCCTGTTTGATTTGAGGTTTTTTTTAGACAAAAAAAAAATATTTTATTTTTTAAATTTAATGACAAATAAATTTATTTTAATACTAAAAAAATTATAAAATATGAAATACTTTAAATTTATATATTTATATTAAATATAAAATAAAATTAATTTTTATAATTAAAATTTGTGTTGAGTAAAAATTTTATCTCGAACTAAACAGGCCAAAATATTACTTTAAAATCAAATAAATATTTTTTATATTTGATAATAAACATTAAATTTAATTTTATTTTAAAATATGAGAAGGGCAAGTAAAGTTCCACTTAATAATATACAATTCCCCAATCCTTAAACGCATAAGATGCATAAACCAATTAGACATTCCATTCCACCACTGTAAAAATCAAACGCTAATGAGCAGTGAGCACAAAGGCCCCTTGAATTTTTTAAAATTATTTTTTAATTTTTTCCTTTTCGATTTTGGTACTTTTTTTAGGTCCAAGTGAAAGCGATGGGGCTGGCTACGGTGTGCTTACCGTCGGACCACACTAGCCTGCCTGATCCGGATGAACCTGACGGCAATGACGGTGCCGTGAACTTCACCATGTAGCTCTTCTTCTCCCCCGTTTCATCAAAACTCAATTCCTCTGGCTCCACCGTTACTTTTATCACCCCGCCGTCAACCTTCGCCGTCACCGTCGCCTTGTACGTGGCCGGTGCCCCCACATTTGTCACTGTCCTCTCGTGCACCACCGTCGAGACAGCCGTCGCTGCCGGCGTCTCCCCTGGGCCGCTGCTGGCCGTCGCGAAAGCTACCGAGAACGACGGGTAGTTGAGCTTCGCCACCGCGTAACTCTTCTTCGCATCGCATGAGAAGTTTCGACCCTTTGCGAACGCCGAAATCTGCAGTGGCGTGTAATCGAGAGCGCAGAGGAAGTCGAGGTAGTCATCGGCAGTGGCTTCGTAGACGAGGCCGGGATCCAGCGCCCTCAAGGGGTCCACATGGCCGGCGCCGAAGTCGAACGGGGTCGCCGCCGCGCCGGTGGCGACGTCGAGAATGGTATCGCCGCCGGCGTACTCAACATAGGCTGTGCTCATCAGCGCCGATTTGATGGCTGCCGGGCTCCAGTCTGGATGCGCCGCCTTCAGAAGCGCCGCCAGGCCGCTCACGTGCGGGCACGACATCGAGGTGCCGGAGATGATGTTGAACTCCACCCGCCGCGAATCGGACGGGAGTCCCGTCGGACCGACGGCGCCTGTCCATCCGGCGAGGATATTGACACCAGGAGCGATCATATCCGGTTTCAGGATCTCCGGCGTCACCGCATTCGGTCCTCGGGAGGAGAAGGCGGCCACCACAGGGGACGGGTGAACGCCGATCTTCGTCCCTCCGAAGATGATTGTGGCGGTGGGACTGGGATCGGAGAGGACGTAGGCCTTGATCGCGTAGCCTGACTTTTCTCCGACTAGCGCCGCCGGGAGGAGATGAGCATCGGCGACGAGCTCCTCGCCGTTGGCAGCGGTATTGGCCAACACCATGCCCGCTCCTCCGGCATCCTTCACGACCATCCCCTTCTGAACTCTGGGATTGATGCCTCTCTCGCATAGGACCAGTTTTCCGGCGACTTTTTCAGGCAGAAGTGTCCCCGGCATGCAGAGATTCCCGCTGGTGGAGTTCGTGGCGTTGCCGGCGAAGATGAATGGGATCTGGGACGACGGCAGGGGCGTCCCGCTGTAAAGCGACACCCCAGTCAAGTTTTTCCCGTTGCCAAGGACGACATAGGCAGGAAAATCGCGGTCGATGGTTCCGGCACCGACGGTGGTGATCCACGGCGAGAGGTTGGAAAGCGTGCCGGAGCCTGGCCCTGAGTTGCCAGCCGAGCAGGAGACGAGGACGCCTCTCTCCATAGCGTTGAACGCGCCGATGGCGACGCTGTCCCGGTAGTAATCCGACGCTCCGCCGCCGAGGGAGAGGGAAAGGACGTGGCAGCCGTCGTTAACGGCGGCGTCCATCGCAGCAAGGATATCGGAGCTAAAACATCCCCCTGCCCAGCAAACCTTGTACACTGCCACGCGCGCGCGGGGGCTCATGCCGCGGGCGGTACCTGAGGCGTAGCCAAGGAGGCTGGCGTCGGGGACGGCGGAGCCGGCGGTAGTCGTGGAGGTGTGGGTGCCATGGCCGTCGTCGTCGTGGGGTGAGCGAGATTCCCGGCTCTCGTCAAAGGGCCCCTTACTAGCTTCATACCCTTTGGAGAAGAACCGAGCGCCGATGAGTTTCCTGTTGCAGGCTTTCGCAGGATCGAAGTCCTTGCCGGCGACGCACTCACCCTTCCAGCCAGCGGGAACGGGGCCGAAGCCGGTGTCGTCGAAGCTCTTGTGCTCCGGCCATACCCCGGTGTCGAGAACGCCGACGACGACGTCGGCGGCGTTATCGGACTCCGGGATGAGCCCATCCCCTCGATCGAGACCGAGAAATTCCGGAGTGCGCGTAGTGTGTAGTTGGTACCGGGTGTCGCTCAGTACGGAGAGGACGCCAGGGCGGCGAGCGAGATCGCGCGCCTCGCCGGGGTTGAGGCTAGCGGAGAAGCCATGGGCGACGGTGTCGTAGGTGTACAGCATCTCCGCGGAATCGGAGACGGAACGGAGGGAGGCGTCGTACCAGTGGGAGTGCTCAGCGAATCGGGCCGGCATCCGGGATTTCTCCATGTGAACTATGTAGACTGTTTTCCCCGATGCCGGCGCGGCAGAGGAGTGACGGAGGAGGACGGCGAAGACGAGAGCGGTGACGGCGGAGAAAGAGACAGGTTTGGGTCGGGCCATGGCTGAGGAATGGGCCGAGAAATGGCTATTCCCGGCGGGTTTATGTAGCGGCGGTGAGTGGGAGAAGAGGGAGGACGACGCGAGGGAATAACTTAATGGGGGCGGTCGGTCGGTTTCGTCCGGGAAATGATTGCGTTCAAACTTCAAAATGTAAAAGAAGCGAAAATGACTCTAACACACAAACGTGGGAGAGAGGGAGAGAAAGAGAGCGCGCGCGGAGGAAGACGACATGGGTCACATGAGGAGAGAGTAAGGAGGATATGTTTTTTATTTTTGTTAAATTAATAAAAAAATCTTTATAGCTTTATCTTTATCTTTATAATAAAGTTACATATTTTGAAAAACATTTCTTTCAGGTTCATAACATATAATTGGGCTGTTTATTTTTCAAGAATAATTTATACTTGGGTTTTAATATTACACTAATAATATTTTAAAGTTTACACAAAAAATTAATATTAAAATTAATTTATTTATTTTACATCTTAAGTAAATTTTAAATAAACAATTAAGTTTATTTTAATTTTTTATAAATCTCAAAACTTCACATCAAAAATTTGTTGTTTACCCTAATTGAAAATAACAACATAAATAAATATTGTTGAATAGAGTTGACTATTAATGACTTAGCATCAATCAAAAATAACTTTTCAAAATTCTCTCACTGTTTTGCAAGGTAAATCTTGGCCTATATATCATTCAAAGAGGAAAAGCAAAAATTCAGTACAATCTAATTCAAGATTCTCTAAGAGAATTGATCAAAAATCATGTAAAATGAACGTTTCTTTCTCCCACACAACATCATGATCTACTGCTGCTGAAGCAAAAAAAATTAGTTATCTTGTTAGCAAGTTGGTAACATGTGTAATCGCATGAGTGCTAAAAGCGTACAAAATATCAAAAATATAAAAATAATTATGACTATTCCTCTAACAACTCGCAATATCTCAATCCAGATACCTGCTACAGCTAATAGCTGTTTCTTATGCCCCTTTAGTCTTTGCATTTAAAGATACTAACTGCTCAAATAAGATTACTATTGTTGACGGGAAAATTTCGCCGTTAGAGAGCTTGCGGTCTAAATCAGTTGGGAAGGATGAGGCAAAGGACACAGATCAAACACGAAGTTAACGTGGCTTGGCACCGATACTCTTACGTCCACGCGGCAGTTCTGAAAGAGTTGATTCTACTATTGATCAAAAAAGTACAATGGCACCTCGCTTAGGGTTGGGACCCTAAGTTTGGTGTTTGGTGGAATGAGTTTTCAGAGAGGGGGTTAGATGGGGAGAGAAAGAGAGAGAGAGAGAGAGAGAGAGAGAGAGAGAGAGAGAGAGAGAGAAAGGCCTCATTTATAGTAGAGCTGGATGATTCTCTGCCATTTGATATAATTCTTGTGATGCTAACGCATGGCCCAAGGAGAAATCTACTTTTGGGAGAGAAAAAATGATCTATCCAGATATCCTTTACTTATCCTTATGCATACACCTTGATCGGTGCATGTATTAATCCTAGGTTAACGACGCAAGTTCCCATGCCTCAGTCAGGGCGGCGAGTGTGAGCAAGGAACCTTTGCTGCCCCCATCCCCTTCACGAGGATGCCTAGAGTTGTTTCTCTTATACTTGGGCGATCATCATCGGGTGATATCCCTACGCAAATCTCTGGGAGTTGGGTGTAACATCCATAATTTAAATATAAAGGTATTGTCTACTTTAGCTTCTGCAAATTATGTTACTTGAGTACTTCCCAAAATATCACTTATCCCAGCACTACTCCGTGCTTGAGGAGGTCACTTATCTCTATACTACTCTAACTTAAGTACGTTTAATTGTGGGATGATTTATTCTTATTTCCTATTCATCACAATTTATTAGTTTAGAAACTTACTAGGAGCTGTATTTTATTCCAGTGATTTTCTTCTCTTAGGATATCACTAGCGATCTTCCACTATAGGCATCACATTGGAGATGCGTGCCACATGCGCTGGGGATCCTATGCGTAAACAACCATCATAGTTTTTAGCAATTGCTCTTGCTCTTGTAGCACCATTCACCTTCATCAATTCATTAAAGTTCACATTAATTTATCAAAATTCTATCGTTTTCTCTTAATATTGAATCAACCACTGGCCTTTACAAAAAATGGATCCAATGCTTGGTGCTCCATATTGATTCAATGACCTCTTATGCTCAACCTCACCAAGTCACCATCTAGTAGCTTTATTTCCAAGTTTGGCGATAGGCGCAACTCACCTTCGCTTCCTCCCACATGACAAGCTTCCTCTATCATCATACAGTCGACCAAATATCAACCAAATGCAACATTATCTCTAACATTGTGCCGACATGAAGAATGTGTGTATGCTTGAGAATAAACTATCTTGACTCATTTCTTTGCGGTCTCCACAAGAAATTTCACTGTGGTGGCATCTACCACTGTACCTTATTATCACCATTCAATGCCTCAACATTCGTCAGGCAGCCAATGACAGCCAACTCCTTTGTTCTAATCAAGACTCTGGAAAGTGAATTGGTGAAGGTCTCCCTGGCAATGATCAAGCAGCAGTCCCAACGATAGTATAATTGTGCAACATTCTAGTCGTAGTTGAGGTTGCTCTCTATTTTGTCAAAGGCTGAATCGGTATGCTCTATTGTTTATTAATCGAACTTCTCCAATAGATAATGATTCATTTCTCAACTATGATAAGCCAAAGAACAAGTGCTAGTACCTTGCATCTAACCAAATTATCAGCTCTGATATCATTTATTAGAAGAGCAATACCTTAAAAAACTAAGTTAATGCTAGTACGTACCTAAGTGATATCTTCCAATTGAAAAGCCTAGCCTATTCGGCATAAATTTATTTTAGTTTTAGAGGATATATTTTTTGTTATTTTGAAAAAATAAATATAAGATAGAGAAATAAAATTAATTAGTCATGTTAAAAATAACGTAAAAAGTGAAATTAATTTTATTAATTTATTAAAAATTATATAAGATGTGAAATAAAATGATATTCAAATGTTAGAATTTGTCTTTACATACTTTTTTTGTTGAAAAGAAAAAAAAATAGCTAAAGAAATTCATGAGTTGTATTATTTTTTATTTTTTTATTGACTATTTATGAGATAATTGTAATATATACTTTGAATACAAAATGAAAAGCTCAAGGAGGATATAATTTAAACCTTTTACATTTTCAAGGTTAAATTTACAATGAGGCAATTAGGTTTAGTTATTATCACATATTGGTTCCTCCTTTTGAGCTATTTACAAATGAGTCATAGAGGTTACCAATTGTTTATAGATGGATCCCACATCATATTTTTTTCATCAGCACCACTTAAAATTTTCAGTTACTTACCCAGATTAAGGGACTGAAGAAGCTGACAAAAACAGATTAAGTCTTTTCAAAAAAAAAAAAAACACAGATTAATTAAAAAAAATTGTATAATTAATCTATTAAATAATTTAATAAATTAAAATTTTAAATTATGATTGGTCAGTCAATCAATTAGTTATTAAGCCATACAGTAAATTTTTTTAGAAAATACCAATTTAATCTTTTACTATTTATTTGTTTCTTTCTAAGAGAAATCATTAAATCTTTCATTAATTGATGACCAAACACCTTAATTTTAAAATTATCTTATCATTTTAATCTTATTAGTCACTCTCTTTTAATTTATTTTCAATTATTTATGCTAATTAATATGAACAGAATAGTTTAAAAAAATTCAAACGTGCTATTTGACAGGATAACTAGAAATAAAATATAATATCTTCCTTTGATTTAATTAAAATTGTGTTTGGTCAGAGCAAATACTTTTTGGCCATCCTTATTATTTATATATATGATATAAATTAAAATTAATAATTATACTAAATATAAAATAATGTTTATAATTATTTTATGTTTCACATTGATTGTCTGTGTATGATGAGAATTAAATTTGAATTATTTATCTAAAAAAAGTGAAATAAAAATATTTATATTTATAATTTTTATTACAAGGAGAATAAAAATAATATCAATTATTACAAGGAAAAATTATGTTTTAATCCTTTAAAATCAAATGAATAATCGTGTAAAAAATTTACTATTTTTGTCATTTAGGACCTGTGTGAAAACAATAGTTGGTATTGGGGACCTATATATAAAGGTTAACAGAACCTTAGATGCGAATGTAATTCTCCCTTTTTTTAAGTTTTTAATAATGGTTGGGTTTGTTTGCTGGGTTGCATGCCGAGTCCCGTGAGCAGTAGAAACGGCGTGGGCTCCGGGACGTGGTGCTATCGGTCACGGGCCCAGTGGGCCGCATTCAGCGCCGACGTTCCCGTTAAACGGTTAACCCTTTGCAAAATACATTTAACCTTTTTTTTTTTATAAAAAAATAAACTTTAAAGATTTTTTATTTTTTTAATGTAACATTAAAGAAAGAATCTCCACACTTAAATATAAATTTTATAAAACTGTAATAAGACCAGCGATAATATAAGGTACTAAATGCTGATCTGTGAAGAAGAAATATAAAAATAAAATAAACATTGCAGAAATGATGATGCTAAGATAAATATAAAATTATAATGTTAGATTGATTTTTTTTTTAATTAAAATTACTCATCCTAGATATTGATTGAGAATTTGATATACTTATTCTTAATAATTTTTATAATTTTTGTAATACATTATATGAGATATAATTTAATATATTCTTGTAGTATTTAAAGTCATTATATTAAAAAAAAAATGGTACTGTGATTTTGTTAATATACTTTGCTATACCTAAAGTACTCAATCCTAATCCATACTGTCTTGCTCTAATTTAATAAAAAAAAAAAATTCATTCACATCTCTCTCTAGCAAACAATGTATATAAAAATTATCATGAAAAATAGATCATCAAAACATTTACTAAATCATAAACAATGTGAGGAATTTGGGTCGATAATGAAGCCGACAAAATCATGTAAGTAATTCTGAGTTTATACTCAAATCACTCGTTTTGAGGGCTACCGTTTAAAACTATTAGCGATCCAATCTCGAGTTAATTCAATCTTGATTTAAGATTAAATTAAAAGTTTTTTATTCGATTCGATGAATAAATAAAAAAAATTTAATTTGATTTTTGATCTGAACTTGGTTTAACTCATTTATTATCAATTCATGCTCAATCCGAACTACATTTGATTTAACTTAAATTGTGGCCATTTGTTTAAAAATAAAACACAAATAAAAGTACAATAAACATCATTCGGATAAAGTTCATGAAAAAAAATTTAATGAAGAATTTAATTAGACTATCGTAAAAAAAAAACCATACTAAATTTAGTTATATATATATATAATTAATATTTTTTTATTTTTTTAATTAATCTAATAAATGTTGCAGAAATAAATCAATTGACTACATAATTTTTTTATTTTCATTATACTTTATTAAATATTAATACATCATTTAATTATACGTGCACAAAATTAATTTGTATAGTTTATTACTATATTTTTTTAGTTTTTTTCTTTTTATTTTTATATAGATAAAATTAATAATCAATCTCTTCTAATAACTTTTATATCTGTTCATAATTTATATAGTTAAATCATCTTAAATAATTTTGTCTAAATTGAGAATAAATCAACCTTCTCTCAAATATGATTTTTTTCTAATATCAGTAAAAAAAAATATGCTATTTTTTCGTATTATATTTAGTATATATATATTTATTCATTTTAATATTTTTATTTTCATGATATTTATTTTATTTATTTACTTATGCTTTGTAGCTTGCATTATAATAGTTAGGGGGGTTTCACTAGATGTTATTTTAGCATTATATCATATTATTTAAATATTATGATATTTATATATTATATTTTGATTGATAATTTTATAATTTTTTAGAATATTATCTAAAAATATCTTGAAATTAAATAATTATATTCATTATATATTATGACATAGTACCAAAATAATATTGAGCCAAATAATTTTTAGAATCATATAACATTGCTAATTTTATCATTATCTTATAAAATATATATTTAAATTTAAGTAAAATTATTGTATCGCATAATATATCACGTGTTTTTTTATTCAATCTACCCTACTTATTAATATCAATATCATTTATTTTATGCCATTTTATATAATTAAACTAATATATCTAAATAACTCATTTTTTTAATTTATTCCTTAAACATGATAATTTTTTGCATCTATAACTTAAAAATTACAATAATTTGATTTAAATTTGAGACTTTCTAATAGTAGATAAGCTTTCGTTCCACTCAAGACAATGCTACAGCTCATTTATTTTTATAACTTGTAAATATATATATTAATAATTAAATGTATAATATTATATTTTAACATATAAAAAAATATACTGCATATTCTAAATAAAAGTATGAACTATAATTATGTTTAATTTAGCTTAAATTAAATTTGATTTAAAATTAAAATATTTACTTTTAAATGATCTCGTCTCCTACTCAACTCAAAACTAAAAAAAAATTGTATAATAGACAAAAATATGAAATTAAAACATTTTTGAGTTTTATTTTTTTAATCATTTTTTTTATTTTACTTTGGGCAAATTATATCTAGGTCCCTGAGTTTAACGCTTAATATCACACAGATTCATATTTTTAACATTATAACATCGGGTCCCTGAGTTTTAATAAATTATCAAATGGGTCATTTTTTATTTTTTTATTATTAAAAAATTACTATTTTACCCCTTCATTCTCTCTCTCTTCCCAATCCGGCGCATGCGCGAGATGCCTGCGCGACCCGCCGGCGACCGCAGGATCGCCAGCGACTGCTTGACATGCCGGCGGCTGCGCGGCCCACGCGTGTGCGTCAGATCTAGAGGAGAGGGAGAGGCCGCCTCTCCCTCTCCTCTTGATGCGACGCACCTCGCACGGCCGCCGGCGGACACGCTGCGCGGCAGCGCTGCCCGCCCGCGCGCCGAATCAGGAGAAGAGGTAGAATGACAGGGATAAATTGATAATTTTTAAAAAATTTAATAATAAAAAAAAGGACACATTTGATAATTTATTAAAACTCAGGACCCGATATTATAATTTAAAATATGTGGACCTTTGGGATATTAAGGGTTAAACTCAGGGACCTAGGCGTAATTTCCCTTTTACTTTTTGCTTTAGCCAGACTCAGTCCAGGCTGGCATCATACGGGCCTCACGAGGTAGTTCATGACGCGGCCGGTGACATGTGACCACTGATCTGTGGCCGGTAGTGAGAGATTTTCGGGTCATGTGCACCCGCTTTGCTCTCTATATTGACGGCTGGATTTGGCCGAATAATTAATCGCACGGACGTGATCTCTGTTCACGTGGGCACTGAGTGACAGCAATAAAAAAAAAAAAAAAAACAGAATAATGCGATTTCTCACAAGTCGGAAAAAACCACGGTAGTCAGATTATTTGACCGTTTGAAGAGAAAACTACGAAAGCTTTTTCTGTTAGAAAGGAAGAACTCAAGGGTTGGAACCACAGTATGACAGAGTTTTCATTCATTTATATGTGAAAATTTACATAAAAAAATATAAAATTCTACTGAAACAACACATTTTATTCAGTTTCGTCGAAATTCAACCGCAATCCAATTCCCCGCATCAGCATTTGCCCGCGAAATCCCTAGTCATCACCATCTGAATTTATCAGTCTGTTATCGACACCATCCCTCTTCTTACTCTAGTGACGATAAATTGGTTGTACCTAGCATGCAGGAGTTGCGCACTGTGTGAAAAAAAAAAATTAACGAAAAATGATTTTATTTACATAAAAGCTAAAAATGTAATTAGTAATAGTTATAAAATTAAGTCATATGATAAAACTCGTCAAAAGAATTTTTTTTGGCAATAAGTGTCAGAAACAGGAAAAGCGAAATAAAAAGTTTTTCGTTGATAATAAAAATTACAAGAATTGCAAAAGAGAATTAAGGAGGAGTAGAAGAATTAGAGGCTTCTAAGTAAAATATAAAAGGAACCTAGGGTTCCGTTTGTTTGCAAGTTAAAAATTAACCTAGTTTAATTTTAATCTGGCATATCACATTACACATAAAATTTAATATTAAAAATTAACTTTATTTCACATCCTACATATATTATTAAAATAATAACTAACTTATATCACATCCCTAATATATCTCAACATAATAACTAATTTTATTTCACATCATTCACAATTTTCAATAAAAAAATATTTCTATCTAAATTTAATTTTAATTTTATTAAATTAAATCTTACAAACAAATAGACCCCTAGGTGTGCAAGTCATTTATCACTAAAGATAATAAAGCCGAGTCATGGAGCATAATCAGAGCCCAGTGAGCTGAAGAGCCAGGAATCAATCGAATAATCTAGAGAAGAAAGAAAATTATATAGAATATTGGAGAAAGAGAATCTAAAAAAAAATCCTGTATTGAATGAATGTATTCATAGAAAAGGAGAAATTAATAAAGGATCACCTAAGCATCAGCTTGCTGACCAATTAACTCATGTCAGGAGACTGCTCTCTATTAATCGAGGCTTATTTTCTTACACTTATACACTAAATTATAAAGTCACAGCTTGATAAAGCAGCATCAATTGCTCTATTAAGAAAGTAAAAGAGAAAATAAAAAAGAGATCAACTCGAGTAGCTTGTTTAATTAGACTATTCAATTGAATAGATCACTTAGCTTCGGATTAGCTCTATTCCTGTATGAATTATTCGATTAATTTGAGTTAATCGAATATTTCATATTCGGGGCCTTACGAGACTCATAACGAATAAGTTACAATTTAATTGCATAATATATAAATAAATTTAATGTAAAATCTAAATCTTTGATATTAAGTATAATCACTTTTTGATTTTTTATTGTAAGGGCATGTTTGGCAAAGCCCCAAAAATAGGCTAAAAAATATAATAATAATATTTTAAATTTATTATACATTTTAATAATTTTATTTCGCATCCAACAGAAATTTCAATATTAAAAATTAACTTTATTTCATATCTAATACAAATTTCAACCTTAAAATTAACTTTATTTCACATCCAACACATCTCCCAATATTAAAAAAAATTTCGTTTCTATTAACTTTATAAAATAAAATATTTTCTTTTTTTTATCTAAATTTATCCTCTAATCAAATAAATTCTAAGCGCATAAGGGAAACATGGGCTGCACTTGATTGGGGATAATTGAATAAGTGTGAAACTACATATTCGCACCATATTATTTATTTGGAATAAGATATTAATTTTGCTTGATTTATGCATTACAAGTAGATTTTACATAAATTCATAAAATTAAAATTTTATCTGCACAAAATATTTTTTTATAATTTTTTAACAAATTCTATTAATTTTGATCATTAAATTATTATTTTTAAAAATAAAAATATAAATTTAAATATTACATATATATTTAAGTATTTTCAATTATTATTCTAATTTATATATAAATTAATAGTGATATTTAATATTTAAATATATATAATTTATTTATAAAAAATAATAAATTAATAGTCAAAATTTAATGAAATTTATAAAAAAAAATTATGTAAAAAAAATTTGAGCTAAAAGATAGGAATAATATATTTAAATTTTTATGAATTTATGTAAAATCAAAAACATGAAGATAAAATTAGATCGAACATGTCTCTAGTTTTGATGTGATGTTAACGAAATTATTGTATTTTTTTTTATATGATAAATCATCAAAGCCATCAAGGAGACCTTTTTAAGTTTGTGGATGCCGACTGTTGTGCTCTGAGATGCTTTAGGGCAAAGATGGTTTCCACCAAACTTTTGAAAATCGGACCGACTTAAAAATCGGTAAACTAAAAAGTTCAAGGTTCAATGATCGAACTGGGGTCGAACAAGAGTCAAATCGGAATAAAGTAAAAATTAAAAAAACTAATAAAATATAATATAAATATAGTTAAGATATATATTATTCACACGTCAATACAACAATTAGACATAAAATAAATATTTAATAATTAAATTTAATAAATAATATCTTATGTCAATAATTAAAAAAATAATTTCAAGCAAATCGAAATAACAATAACCTCACAAATTGAGTATAATATTTAGTACATCATTAAAAGATCTGAATAAATAGTATGCTTTGTCAATATTAAAATACTAAATCATTTCATTATTTCATATCACTAAAATACTAAAATAGTAAATCATTCCGAGAGGATGGGGGCTGGAGAGAAGAGTGCGAGGTAAGGGGAATCACGAGTTCGTGACTGTTGCGCCAGTAGAGGCTGCAGAACGAAGGCTGTTTTAGAGACCTAGGGTTAAGGAAAGATTTTTTTTTTAATTTTAAACTCAACCGGTCTAACCGTATCGGTTCACCGGTTGACCGGTTGAAACGCGGTTTAGACCGGTTATAAATTTAAACTGGACCTGTTGGCTGACCGGTTCACAGTTAGACCGGTTGAACCGGCCGGCCCGGTCCAGTTTTTAAAACCTTGGTTTCCACTGAGTTCCAACTTTCAATACATGCTTTTTTTTAAGAGGACTGTTTGGTGTGTGACCAAAATCAGAATCAAAATAGTACTGATTTAAAAAAAAAATAATAATAATAATAAATAAATTTTTCTAATTATTCTACATATATTTTAATATAAAAGAATATTATTTTATTTCACATACTCAATAATTTTTAATAAAATATTTTTATTTTATATCTTAGATCAAAATACTAGATTCTAATATTTTGATGTAGGATGCAAAATAAAGTTGATATTTTTATTAAAAATTATTGAGTATGTGAAATAAAATATTTTTTTTTATATTAAAATTTATGTATAATAATAAAAAAATTTATTTATTATTATTATTATTTTTTTAAACTAATATCATTTTGGTTATTGTACTAACAGGGTAAAAGTCCTTCAATGGAGTATTTTTGTTTGTTATAATTGGAGCGTTTAATTTTTTTTTCATTAAAAAAATTTAAACACCCAACAATTTAATTATTTATATTTTATTTTCAGTAATTGTATTTAGACACACAACACTTAAAGGTTTTATTTAGCACGAAAATTAAAATCAAAATCAAAATAATATAATCGAATATTTTGATTTAAGATATGAAATAAAATTGATAATGTTATTAAAATAATTGAGTATAAGAAGTAAAATAATATTTTTTATATTAAAATTTATATAGAATATAATAAAAATTTATTATTATTATTATTATTTTAAATTAGTACTATTTTGATTCTCGTACCAAAATAAAATTTTAATATTCAAATATGATTTATACAAATCATATTAAATTCGATATCAGCTCGTTATCAATTTTTTTATGTTATTTATCTTAAGACATTTACTTTGCACTTATATTTGGTGTAATGATGATAAAGAAAAAGAAGGATAATACTTCAAAATGTGATGTACAAATAATAATTAAATTTTAGTTGGCATGTAACAATTATCTTTGAAAATGACATACAAAATTCATTTATAAGTTTTTGCTATTTATATATGTGCATCTACGCCTCTTTAGTTTCTAAATTAATCAAATTGATCTCTCTAATTTAGCGTCATCTCATAGCGACAACGTACACCTAAAGCAACGATGTCGTAAACTACGGCGCTAGGCCCATTATGAGCCCATTATGAGCCCATTATGGATAAAACGTCAAGATGAGGCAATCTATAATACCTGAATCATCCAAAAGGGCTCAAGGGATTATGCTTCTGGCTATCTATCCAAGGTTAAGTGAATGTGTATCGTATGCCAGCTGATAGCAGCCCTGAGAAAGACATGGAATAGGATCTTTCACGTGGGATTTCGGCATTAAGTTGTTTTCTTTTGATTCTTTTTCGTTACAAAGATAATTTCGTAGGAATTTAAAAGCAATAGTTTTAGGATTAGAAAATTTAATCGGGAAGAAGAATAAGATTTATTTTTTGTATTTCGTCTGAGATTGAGAACCCAGTGATTGGAATAAAATTCTCTTTCTAATTGATTTTATATATAGTAAAGTCTATTTGCTAGCTCTTTTGCGTGGATATAGGAAAAATATCCCTCCAATTCACGTAAATATAGTATTCTATCTCATGATTATATTATTTTATTGATATATATATATATTTCTCATATTTATTTAGCACAATATATTTAGCCAACTATAAGTTTGGTGATCCGAGATTTCCACTGCACATAATTCTACACAAAGAAAGAAACGACAGAGAGAGTAGAAGATGAACGGATAGAGAAAAGAGAGCAAGAGTCCTATTTTACTCATAAATATATATAACAATGTATTATTTCTTAAATTAGAATGACTAGTTTAATTGATTTGAAAATCGAAAGGCTCAGATGCACAAAAGCCCAAATTTGAAGTAAATATTTAATATTTTCTCTTATAAAAAATTATAATATTATTACTTTAAAATGACATTTAGTTGTCACTAAAATCTAATGTCACCTTAAGATGTAATGGAGGTATATGATGCTAAATTGATTTTCTAACCTCATTTTTTAATAGAATGATATTAATCAAAAAAATTAATTATTTAAAGATATATATTATGAGAATCTAAATAATACAGACATCAAGATATTATTCAGATAAACACCTCTTACAACTTTTTATCAATACACTTTCTTCTTTTTAATAATATATATTACAATTATTATTATCAAGTGAAATTTTTATATGTATAACTTGTATTTATACTATTTGTGCACAGCCAATAGTGCTATGCATTGTGGCATTATGAGTCCCATGCACAGAAATGCACGATGATGTGGTGCGTCGCGGTGTATTTCCTACTCAAATTTTTTTCTTTTTCATCAATTTTTACTATGGAAAATAAAAAAAGATAATTACCTACATGCCACACAATTTAGTTTTATTTATGTCTTATCCATCCATTTTTAGTTAATTACGCTATGCACACTTAAAATATTATAAAATCTTACATACACACATTTGAGTTAAAACTTAATCAAAATCTATTTGAAAAAAAAATATTCTATTAGTAAATCATTAAAATTATATTTTTACTCTTAATGATACATATTTTGCTCTTCCTCAATACCACACTAAAGCGCTGATTTATCCTAAAATCAATTCACATCGCGGATGTCTCCTTCCTTTGCTGCCACCAAATATTAAGGTTTTAGGATTTTTATTTAAAATATATTTAAATATCCTTAAAATAATATGATAAACGACTCAGATTTTTTGTAATCTAACTATAATTAGGTTATTGAAAAATTATGATTACTAATTATAATAGAAATAAGTTAAAATGTGTGTATGTAAGATTTTATAATGTTTTGAGTGTGTATAGCATAATTAACTAAGAATAAATAGGTAAGACATAAATAAAATTAAATTGTGTGGCATGCCGGTAATTATCTCAAATAAAAAATAATTCCTTTCATTTTTGTGCGTGGGAAACTGATTTTGTTCCCATTAGAATATAATTCAAGGAAGAACCGCTTTGTGATGAGCATGGCACATTCGATTATGAAAATGTTCTTGCATATAATTTTTTTTATATTCTATCGTATTTGAATATAAAAAGTGCATTCCTGTGAAATATTTTTGTGGTGATGAAATATTTTTTATTAGACTTTTATATTTCATCTTATTTGAATTTTAAAAATTATTATTTTTAATTATAAATAAAAATATTTTAAAATTAATTAAATATGAGATGTTTTTAAATTTTTATTTGTATTTTTCATATTTTAAACATACGCTTATCAGGTTCAAAATATTAGAACTTATTATTGATATTTAATATATATTTTTTTTATTAGAATATTAAAAATCCACTTTGTAGAATTTGACACATATGAAGAGATAAAAAAATCTATGCAGGAATACTCCTTTTACATTTTTTCGGATTAAAATCATTCAAATATAATTCTACGCACGCAATCCCTCTCCATTAAAGTCGTATTTGATATGCTGGCATTTTACAAAAGAATCTTAAAAGAAAAAAAAAATTGTGCAAAAATTTAAATTGTATTTGAATACGCAACACGTAAGGTTGTTTTGTATGTATTTTCGCCTTTTTGCTAACAGTACGGCTAGTTTCGCAGAAATTATACGAACGCAAGCACTGTGTGATATACTTTCTCTAATATCAATTAATGTTGAGGATTAGTACTTGAATATTAATTAATTTTTACACTATTTTAACAATTTTACGCATAAATATTTTGAAATAATACACAAGTACTTGCAAAAATGCGTGAAAGTATTATGGATTACTAATTATTAATTATAATTAAGTTTGCAGAAAAATATTCGAGTGCTATTTACTTGTACTCGATTATCTCGTAGTGGTAATTCCGACTTAATATGTACTTCGAATTATAAATTTACGTTATGGTATATTATTTGAAGCGATTTGACAACCACTTTAAAGTAATTTACGTTTAAGCTGCTTGAACTCAGAATCAATCCAAACAGTTTTTAGGTTTTAAATAATTTAAAAATTTTCAAACTAATTAAAGCCATTTTAAATTTTTTAAAATACAAGTTATGAAGAAGATGATTTTAATTTTAAATTAAATTAAAATTTTAAGTAGCTTGAAATTTTGAGTAAATTATATTTGCTAAAAAGTTGAAATTGTTACCAAACAGAGACTAATCATGCTCAAAACAATTTTTAAAGCTTAATGATCTTTGAAATAAAGAAAATCACCAGTCATCAATTAATTTGTACTTATAATATTATTAATCCCACAAAGTGTTAGTAAAAAATTAGCAATGCACATCAAATTTCCTACAAAAAAAAAATTAGCGTGCCAAACTAAAGAAGTAAATTAAAATATCATATAAAGATTTATATGATTTGAAAAGAATTTGCCTGTATTTATCGATCAAACTGTAATGACTTCAGTGTGAAAGAAATGCTGTCAGCAAAGACAATAAAGAAAAAATTTCTATCACAAAAATTTATATTTGATATGAATGATTATATTGTTTCTATAATTTAGGCATAACCTATTATATGAATGAATTTTTTTATTAATATTATTGATAATATTTATATTTAATATTATTATATGTAGTTTTTTAAATTTAATGCGAAATATTTTTATGATATATTGAATTTTTTTGAATAAATTTAGAGA
The DNA here is from genome assembly GCA_019297695.1 of Apostasia ramifera. Classification (NCBI taxonomy): domain Eukaryota; kingdom Viridiplantae; phylum Streptophyta; class Magnoliopsida; order Asparagales; family Orchidaceae; genus Apostasia; species Apostasia ramifera. The sequence goes on along the minus strand of JAEMOT010002577.1, from coordinate 11,786 downwards.
GAGTCGGCTTAAATGGTTTGAACACATAAATCGTAAACTGATGAAAATTTCAGTAAGAAAAATTAGATTATTGAATTTTTTGATGTAAAAAAAAAAAAAAAAAATCAAAAAATGATATTATATATTTAAAATTAAAAGAAAATATTCGAGCATGGTGTGCACGTGTGCGGCGTACCATGATTGGATGTGCATTAGGTGAAGAAGTATTAAGCGAGTGAGCGTTAGTACGATTATTTTTAATGAGAAAAAAAAATGTACTTTTGAGTATTGACTGCACATTATTTTTATTATTTGCATTTGTTTTAAAGATTTTCTACCTGGATTGCACGTGTTTGTTTAGTCTGCACGTGTTTTTGCACGTGCCTTATTATGAATATCTATTTTAAATGCTTAATACTATTGTAGTAAATTAATTATATAATCGCATTGATTCGTAATTTTTAAAATTTAATATCTAGTTACTTAATTCATGTATACATACATACATACATATAACATCTTTTTTAAATTTTTTTAATATTTTTAATAATTTAATATTATATATATTTATTTAAATAATTAAAATATTTTTATATTCTTCTTCTTTTATTTCTCTCTCTTCCCCCTGGCTGCAGTTGGCCTGCTCTCTGCCAGCTATCGCTATTTAATTGATGTATAAAAAATTGTTATGATGAGCTCTCTGAACTCAATATTTTCTCATGTCGAAAGTAACTGGGGGGTTGCTGATGGGCCACTAATGGCTGCACATCCCTTGCGTTTCCCCATGCAATTGAAACCCCACCGGCAAAGAGAAAGGGGAGGAGAGATAGGAAGGGCAGCATGGAGAGAGAGGGGAAGGAAAAGATGAGATATTTTAGATAGGGCAAATTAAGTCCAGATCTCTAAGTTTAACTCTTTATATCACACAGATTTATGTTTTTAAAATTATAATATAGGAATTTCTGAGTTTTAATAAAATATCAAATGAGCCATTTTTTATTTTTTTATTATTAAATTTTTTAAACTTACTGTTTTATCCCTGCCATTGTCCGCCGGCGGCCGGGCGGCCTGCTCGTGTGCGTCGGATCAGGAGGAGAGAGAGAGAGGCGATGGCCCACGCACGTGCGCCGGATAAGGAGGAGAGAGAGAGGGGCATGGGTAAAACGATAATTTTAAAAATTTTAATTATAAAAAATAAAAAAGGACCAATTTGATATTTTATTAAAATTTGGGGACCTGATTTTATAATTTTAAAAACATGAACTTGCGCGACATTAAGTGTTAAACTCAGGGACCTGGGCGTAATGCCCTTTTAGATATTTTAAAATTTTTTAATATTAAATATTTTAAAAATAGATCCAATTAATA
>JAEMOT010002575.1:26673-85482 GCA_019297695.1 Apostasia ramifera | reverse complement strand
CAACCGCTCTGCTACCTGCATTATTTAAAGTGATATTAGAAACTTATTATATTAACTCTATCAGAAGTTGCCTGCGGTCGGCGAAGACATGGGGAGACGATCGGTCGACGATGTGAAGTAGGGGCATCGAGGCATTCTAGGGTAGAGAGAGAGGGAAACAACGTGGTCGGCGGCGGTCGAGAAGGTGGAGAAATTTTTGCGTGCACCATGTATGTCATGTAATCCGTTGCACATAAATAAAATTATGCCACGTAACACAATGGACTGGTATATAGTACTAATTTTTTATTATATAATACTAATTTTTTATTACATAAAATTATATAATATTAATGTCTTATTATTTAGAACTATATAACACTAATTTTTTGCTATGTAGTACTAATTTTTTACTATATAGGACTACATAGTATTAACGTTTTATTATCTACATAATATTACGTAACTCTATGTAGTAAGAAGTTAGTATTACGTAGCTTTAAATAATAAGACGTCAATATTATGTAATCCTACGTAGCAAAAAATCAGTGCTACGTAGCAAAAGTCAGTGCTACGTAGCAAAAGTCAGTGCTACGTAGCTTTACGTAGCAAAAAAACAGTGCTACGTAGTCAAAAATCAGTGCTACGTAACAGCCCATTGTGCAATGTGGCTTAATTTTATTTGTGTATGGATAGATGACATGACACACATTGTGCACATAAAAATTTCTTCGAGAAGGTGCGAGCAACCTCAGAAGGCTGCGATCAAAAACGGCAACGGTAATTAGGGCAGCGAGGCAGGAGAATGAATTTTAAAAGGTGAAATTATCCGTAGCTCCAACAAATGATATTAATTGTAAATTTGATTAGAATTTCCATATAGCAGGGCAATAATAACACATATTGCTACATAAAAAATTTAATTAAATTTAAAATTTAAAATTATTTTATAAAAAATATGTAGCATACTCATATAAATTTTGGCAGTTTAATTAAAAATTCAAATAAATCAAGTGAAGATAATAATAACTTTAACCTAAATTTTAAAATTAATAACATTAAACAGCTAAGAGAGATTTGCTCGATTGAAGCATAAACTAATCTAGTAAATAGGTTGATTAATCCTAATAATCTTAATATATTTGACATTATTTATAATTTTTAATAAAAAATATTTTTATTTAAATTTAATTTTAACTTAATTAAAAATTAAATTTTGTAAGTCCAAAAACAAATGCCAAATATATAGATAGAAAATTTAATGATATATATATATTGATAATAATATATATGTAAATAAAAAGCATGGGAAGAACATGCATATAAAAGCTTTATATTTTTTAAAAGACTTAAAATTTGTTATAACTATAAAGCATTTCTCAATCAATATTCTTAGAATATAATAATATAAAGAGAGATTTACATACATACCCCTTAATTCATCTTGAATTACATATTAAACCTCTTGTTTTTTAATTTTACAACTTCACCCCCTAAATCATCCAAAAATAATATTTTGTATATACATAATATTTTGTATATGTTCATAATATTTTGTATATACCTATTATTAGTAATAAGTATTCAAATAATTATAATCAACAAAAAAAAAATTAAAAATTATGAGAAATGCCTAGATATATTATTTTTGGATGATTTAGAGGGTGAAGTTGTAAAATTAAAAAATAAGGGGTTTAATATTGTTGACGTAGGATGTGGGGGTCCCAGAAAATACCAAAGAGAAAGAGAGTTCCGGGAGACGGCGGCACGCAAAGGGGTGAGCTTGTTAATGAAAACTCGAGGGAGAAACCAGTTTAGAGCATCCAGAGAAATATACGGAGATTTACGGTGGTTCAGGGAGGAAATCTCCTACATCCACCGGTCGATCGGCACACTAAAGGAAAAAGGTAGCCCTGAAGGCTTGTACAATGCTTTCTTAGAGAAAAGAAGAAGAAGAAGAAGAAAAGGAGCCCTCAGTTGGGGCCCTGATACAGTCAGAGTTGTCTCAGAGAGAAAGAGAGTTTTCTACCGTTTTTCCCCATGTCTCCTCTCTCTCGCTGAGAACTGTTCAGCGATATTTGTAGCCGATGGAGTGCGTAGCTTTACCCAGATTTCCCGGTGAGAGAGGCGATGGGTAAGCTCTGGAGCCCCCGCCGTTCGCCTGCCACCCGAGAGACCTGAGATTGTGAAAGGAAGGTGATAGCATTTAATACTAGTACCTTTTCTGGAGATTCGTGACTGCTGGGGCATACGGATTCTTGATCTGCGGGTCTTAGGGATAGGCGCCTTGTACGGGGAACGGCATGGTAGGTGGAGCTGATTGTGACAAGCGGTACTTCGTAACTTCGTGCCCGATGTTATAGGGGTGGTCCTGAGGTATCGGGAGCGAGGTTAGGTTTAACCCTCGTGGCCGAGGTTTGACCTGGTCAAAAGTCCTGCAAAACCTAGAGTTGAGTCAGCAAATCAATCAGTCAAGTGGAGGCCAGCCAGGCACCACGTGTTCGGTCAGGATGCAGCACAGGAACTACGTGTTAACATCAGCCCCCCGCATTGTCAGGGCGCGAATATTAATATGGGTCCTGGAATGCGAACCATCGCGAGGGTGGACGCGCTGCCCAAGGCCTGCAAGGATAAGATGGGGGCGGCGCCCGCCTATTCGTATCCTTGCACCTCCACTCTGAAGCTTCCCCTGTAAGAGAAAAAATTAGTCAGAGAGATGGAGGAGAAGATGGAATGGACCGCCCTGGTGAGCATTTCCAAGAAGAAGAGAGCAGGCGGAACTCTGGAGGAGGTCTCTCCTCCGGAGAAAAAGAAACTGACGGAGTTACCCGAAGAAAGGAAGCAGCCAGAGACGTCAGTTCCTGCCGCCACTGCCCTCGGTGAAGAAGAGGTCCCGGTAGCCAAGGTTGCCGGCGTTCTGACGCAAGTCCTGGAGTCTGTCCAAAAAGCGGTTGATGCGGCGGCTACTGAGGTGGTGATTATTTCCAACTCTCCCGTCAAGCCGCCTCAAAAGGCTAGGGAGTTGAAGGAAGTGACCTTGGTGGGTAATACGGCCACTGGAGAGAGATTAGCCCCTGGGAAGATCTTTCTCAAGGATGAAGAGTTTGAGCGACTCCTTCCTAGGTTTGGGGTTGAAGAAGGGGGGAAGAAATCTCTCCTGCTGGCTCGCGATCCCTCCTCATTTGATGCCCCAGTCTCCTCTTCTGAGAAGAAAAGAAAACCTTTCCTCGTTTCTCTCCCTCCATTAGATCTCCGCGGTGATGAGGAGAAGGAAGGGAAGGATAAGGAGGGTGAGAAGGAGGAAGGCACCAAGGAGAAGAAGGAAGGGTCCCTCCTTGCTGCCTCTGCAAGTGCTCCTGGCATTGAAGGGCCAGGAGACAAGATAGAGGAGGCGACTAAGGAGAAGGGAGTGGTCCTCCCAGCTGCTCCCAGTGCTACCTTTGGTACTGAAGGGGTCTGGAGTATGCTGGGAGATCGATTATGTGAGATAAGGTGGGCAAAGGAGAAGATCTTGGGGAACACCTCCGAAGTTCTGGAGGTGATAAAATCTCTGAAGGGCAAGGAGGATGCGGAGGCCCGCTGCCTTCGGGAGGTAAGGGAATTGGAGGGCGCTCTATCTCAAGCTACAAAGCACTCTCTGGCTGATCAGAAGGAGCAGTTGGGGAAGATGTACCAAATGGAGGATAGGTTGGCTTCCCTAGCCCAGGTTAATGCGGAGTGGGTTAATAAAAGTGAGACTACGAGAGGAGAGTTCAATCGCAGTCTGACGGATGTGAATCAGGCCCACTCTGCCCATGTCAAAGACCTCCAAAAGAGAATAAGGGATTTGGACAATGATAGGGAGGCTTTGAGGGAGGAAAGGAAGAGGCTAAGGGAGGAGCTTGCCAAAGCCAGGGAGGCTTCTTAGGGGGCGAGGGAGGCGATCTTCGAAGCTCGTCGCCGGGAAGAAATGCTGAGGTCTGAAGTTCACTCCCTGCGGGCCTTAGTGGAAAAAAGCTCCGGATGGCGAGGACGACGTATGAAGGACCTGGAGGAAGCGGTGAGGAGGGCAGTGAAGATTGTCAGTGCCTCGCCGGTGGGTCACCACGTGAGGAGCCAGGCCGCCTTTGATGCTCTCCTGCAGACATTAGTTGATGTAACTATCTTGAATCAGGAGAACATCAGAGGCCCAGCGGTCCTTCTCTTCTGTGGTCCTAAGGGGCCAGACAGGTTTTTCAACACTGAGAGCCCTTGCCCAGAGGAGATTCCTCCACCAAAGTCCTATGCAGGCTAGGGGTATCAGCTAGATCCCTCCCGGGCAAGTCCCAAAGAAGGTCAGACTACTCCTCTTGGGGCCAGATGGTTGGGACGAATGCTTCCTCCTCCTCAGCCGCAAGATCGGCCAGGGAGTCAGAAGTGACCTGCTTTTCCCCTCAACCAGCTCCTCAGCCTTACATGCCTGAAGGGGATAAGGAGGAGGGAGATTCTCTTCCTCTGCAGCACTTGAATGATCCATTTTTCGGATGGACAACCTTAAGAAGGAATTCAGAGAAGAGGAGATCTCGAGGAGGAGGGGTCCTTGGTAAGGAGGTCAGGATTACTACTTCAGGTGTCTAAGTTCTAAAGCCTTGTATTTATCTTTGTTCTTTTCCTGTACTCATGAGAGAAACATGTGAGGACAAAGACAAATTTGTAATAAATTTTATCGTCAATGAAATGTATTTTTCCTTTTCAAAGACTTGTGAATGAATTCTTTTGTATGTCTTTTCTTTCATGTTTGAGACAGGTACCACAAAGTTGGTGAAAAGAGAACATGAATTCATCCGTGAAAGTAAAGACTTAGTAAATGAATTAAGAAAAGTTTCTAAGTAAAAAGATGAAATAATTATCCTCGTGCACGATACGAGAATATCAGGCATAAGAAGGAAAATGACTATCCCTCGACACCTCGTGTACGATATGAGAATATCGTGTGGACGATATACGACGGGACGGGGAGAAGTGATGCTTGGGAAACCGTGTGTCGCTTCGAGACCTGTGCGTCGCCTCGATTCTTGAAATTGTCAGGGAGTACGGGCGGTCTGATTGCTTCCGCGCTCTGATCAAGGAGATCAGATGGCCAGGAGACGAAAAGGGTACAGTCATTTTCCTTTTAAGAAGGAGAACTTGCTTGAAGAGCAGCTAATGCGCCCTTTCACCCCCTAAACCCTAAGAGAGAAAAAGAGAGAGCTTTGCCCTTCCCTTAGCGAATCTTGACCATGGGAGGAGGAGATATCGAGTGGGCTGAGTTAGCCACCCAGTTCCACATGGATTCCAGCTATCAGGAATCTCTCCTGATGGAGCACGAGGTGCTCAACACCACCAGGGGTTTCAGAGGAAATCCCAACCTGACGATTATCCCCCCTTCCGCCGATCTTCGACCGAACCGTCCCCCCCAAGGAGCCGTCTGCGTTTACCGTGCTCAGGTGGAGTACGGTTTGATGTTGCCGCCGTAGTCGGAGTTTAGGGAGATTCTGAACTCTTTTCAACTTGTTCCTGCACAGCTTTCGCCCAACTCCATAGCCTACGTGTATTCCTTCCTGAAGCTGTTACAAGCTCAAGGGATACCGTGGACTCTGACGCTGTTCAGGAGTCTGTTCAGTTGGATGACGGTGCCTGGGTAACGCGGGTGTCTAGCCCTTCGATCGAAGATGAGGAAGGCGATGTTCTCGGGAGCGAGTAGCTCCCACTCTGACTGGAGGGATTACTACTTCTTCATTGGAGGTGACTTGGGAATCCCTCTGACGCCTGGGGTGTGCCCTCCTGAATTCTCTAGAGATGTGAAGTAGGTGTTAGGGCAGGAAACCCTGAGGAATCTGGAGAAGTTGAAGGGGCAGAGCTGGCCCTTGAAGGATTTTCTAAGGCATGTAAAGAATGATGTCTCTTTACATGCTAAGGCACTGGGGTATAACGTTTTGAAAGAAGTTACCCCTCTTCTGGTGTAGTTACGATGAAGAGGGCCAGGAGGGGGCACCCAGCCACCCAACTCAGCAGAGAAGTAGCCGCGGAAGGGGGAGGAGAAGAAATAAGGGTTCCAGAGCCAGTCGTCGATGTTGTGTCCTTTCCTGATGACACTGCAGACGACAAGAAAACATTAGCTGAGCTGGGTTATATGGGGAAAGGTAAGGAACCCATGCTAGCTGCCAAACCCCAGGCAACCCCCAAAGGTAATACCGGGGTTGCCATAGGGGAGAAGAAGGAAGGCGATAAGGCCGTCGGGGGCCAAGAAAAGGAGAAGGCGGAGGGACCCTGCCTGGCACTGGTCCCACTGGAGGTTCATGGAGAAAAAAGGCAGCTTCACATTCGCTATTCCATTGCCCTTTCTTGTTATTGCGCAAACACCAAAAGAAAGGGGAACACCGATTTTTTTTAATTTGTGGGAAGTTAAAGAAAGGGCATTTACATACATATTCCTTAATTCATCTTAAATTACATATTAAACCCTTTATTTTTTAATTTTACAACTTCACCCCCTAAATCATCCAAAAATAACATATCTAGGCATTTCTCATGATTTTTAAAAGATTCTTCTTATTGATTATAATTATTTGGATACTTATTACTAATAATAGAAATTCCCTTTTATTCCCCTTTTTATTTGGTCAACCTTTGCATGTGCTGTCTCTAGTGAACGCTGATTCCAGATTTCAGTCTATTAGTCTCTTATTTTTGTGGGAAGTTAAAGAAGCCTTAAAAATACATTCTTTCACTATAACCCTACCATCATTCAGAGCTCCGTAGCTATGGAGGGACGGAAACAAGAAGTTCACTAAAGTTTCTCTGGTTTAATTACGTTTGACTCCAAAATCAGAATGAGCAATATTACTATTATTATTACTTCTTCCCTGTGCAGGTGTACAAAGAAAGATCTACAATCCTGATAAAGGAAATCCCCTAGGTCAGCCCTTGCTTTAAGTACAAACATCGTACATGATGTTTCAGACGAAAGTTCTTTTGGCATTGGGTCATATAAACCCTCTTGGGCAAAATCCTTCCTGTTATCATTATCCCCTATGTGGGTTTCAGAACGTTCTTTCAAAATTTAATTAGTACTAATACCTATTTACAACTCAATTACTCAAATCACAATTGATTAAAATCATATAAGATGTACCGAATATATTGAATAAGGTTTGGTTCGATTTCACAAGTCAGAATTGTTTATTTTTTTGACACTAGAAAAGTGTTAGATAAATCTGCCCAAACTGTTGATCCGCCCTGCCAGCTTCTGGATCTCTTTTGCCGTCCTCGGAGAGGGCATGCTCAGAATAACTGATATTTTATCGGGATTGGCCTCTATCCCTCTGACGGAGATCAGATATCCCAAGAATTTTCCTGAAGCCGCACCGAAGGTACATTTAGCAGGGTTAAGCTTAAGGTTGTACCTTCGAAGAGTATCGAGCGTTTCCCTGAGATCATCAAGATGCTCTGTCAAGGTTTTGCTTTTAACCAGGACGTCGTCTACATAAGCTTCGAGATTCCTCCCCCTTTGGTTCCTGAAAACTGTATCAATCATACGCTGATAGGTAGCACCGACATTCTTGAGACCGAAGGGCATGACCCTGTAGTAGTAAGTGTCATAGTCAGTGATGAAAGTTGTCTTCTCATCTTCCTTGGCCATCCAGATTTGGTGATACCCGGAGAATGCATCCAGGAAACTCATAACCTCGTACCCGACGATATGGTCTACCATCGTGTCAATACGGGAGAAAGGATAAGTGTCTTTAGGGCAGGCCTGATTTAACGTTCTGAAGTCTACGCACATCCTCCACTTCCATTAGCCTTTTTTATCATAACGACATTAGTTAGCCATCGAGGATACTGCACTTCCCTGATGTAACCGGCTCTCAGCAACTTGGTAATTTCTTCTTTAATGGTGTCTTGTCTTTCCCCCGCCATTACTCTTTTCTTTTGTGCAATAGGGGAGATAGTCTGAGATACATTCAAGTGGTGCTCGCAGACGGCCCTGTCCATGCCTGTAACATCTTCAGGAGACCATGCAAAGACATCGATGTACTCAGAAAGCAAGGCGGTAACTTTCTCTTGCTGCTTCTCATTCAGATAAGATAAAATATTTACAGTTTTGGAAGAGTCTTCACCCCCTAAGGCTATGTTGACGACTCCTTCCTGCGGTACGACTGGTTGGGACTCTCTGGGATCCATTTGATCGACCACAAGCTGCGCCGCTATTTGGAAACACCGAGTAGCTTGTTTGGCGTCTCCTCTGATGGTGACTACGCCGCTGGACGTCGAAAACTTCGCGCATAGGTGGGGCGTGGAAATCACCATCCCAAAGGAGTTTAGAGTTGTCCTCCCTAGGATGGCGTTGTAGCCCGATTTAGCCTTGATGACTGCGAAGTTGACCATGCTCATAGCGTGACCGTTATCATCACCAAAGGAGACGGGCAAAGTGATGAATCCCAGAGGTTGGACCCTTTCACATGAAAAACAGAACAAGGTGGTCCCAGCGCGAAGGAGGTTTGCCTCTTTGAGTCCCATCTGAAGGAAGGCGGATTCAAACAGGATATCGGCGGCGCTCCCTAAGTCGAGGAGTACCCGCCGGACATCAAAATCGGTGATGCGGGCAACGACTACTATTGGGTCGTTATGTAGATTGCCCTGCTGGGGAAGATCTTTGCTGCAAAAAGTGAGAGGGATAGATGAGGCATGCTGTTCAGAAATACCGCCAACTTCAACTTCTCGGCGGTGAATGGTTGGGTCAATGCTAAAAATTGCATTGATCGTCCTGGCTGCCGGAGGGTAAGGTCGCCCTGATTGACTTGGGCCTGGAGGTGGAAGGGTCTTGGCAGGAACTTCCGCAACCTCGGGGGCCTTTCCCCTCTGGGCAGTAGTAAAAGTTGGCGCCATCTACATGAACTTCTCAAGCTTGCCCTGGTTCATTAGTTTCTCCAACAAGGTCCTGAGGCCTCGGCATCTGTGAAGCCTATGCCCATAGTTCCCGTGGAACTCGCAGTAGTCGTTAGGGTCTATTCCGGGCTGCAGCGCTGGCCTGGGTTCGGCAGGTCGGATCCAGCCTTGCCTGACGGCCATAGCATAGACCTCGGGGAGCGGCCTAGAGAGAAAAAGCTTCGGAGGCTGGGCGTGTCGAGGCCTTCCCTCTTCTAGATCATGAGGCCTGGCCACTCGCATCCTCGTGGCCGAGGATTCAGGGCCCCGATGTTTCCTTTTGCTCCTCTCCTGTTTAACCCCGGGGGCTCCTGTGGGGGAGGATTCGGCGTCCTCCAGAAGCATGAATTGACTGGCCCTAGCCACCAGCTCCGGATAGCTTCGAGGTTTGGCCAACTGTAGGGATTTGGATAGGCCCCCTACCTTGAGTCCTCTCTAGAAGTTGTGCATGGCCACTGCAGGCTCTACATCTTCAGCTTCTGCTGCAGCGGCGAAGAAGCGATTGGTGTAATCCCGGAGGCTCTCTCTCTCGCCTTGCTTGATGTTGGCGAGCACCATATCAGAGACGACCATGCGGGTCCGTCCTATGAAACGGGCGATCAACTCCCACTTCAAATGTTCGTAAGAAGAGATGTGACCTCGGGGCAACTTGATGAACCAGCTGAACGCTGCTCCCTTTAGAGTATTGGCCAGGAGGTGGCACCTTGTGGCCTCGTCCGGCTGGCGGTACCGGACAGCGGCCTCAAACCCCTGCACATGCTCACGGGGATCTGTTACGCCCTTGTAGACCTCCAGTCTAGGCGGTCGGAAGTCTTCTGGTATCGGGGCCAAGCGGATGGCATCGGAGAAAGGAGCGTTTCCGTCCATCGTCCCAAAGAAGGGGTCAGGCCCATGGTGAGGGGCCTGAACGCCCGGGAAGAGGGGATCTCTTCTGGTGAGAAAAGGAGGAAAAGCAGGCGGGAGAAAAGCAGGTTGTGGTTAGTGGACAAGGTGGAAGAGAATTTTGGCAAGCCTGCTGGAGGCGAACAGGACGCCTGGGTGGTCTAGACGAACAAGAGGACTGGATGGAGGGTGCTGCGACCAGAGGCGCTGGCGCAGGGGGTCCAGCGGCCGGAGGAGGTGGAACAGGGATCGTCGCTACTGGCGGAAGTAACTCTGGGACCTTTGCGACCGGCAGAGGTGGAGCAGGAACCGCCGCAACCAGCGGGAGGGGAATAGGAGCCGCCGCGACCGGCAGGAGAGGAAGCACGGTACATACCGGTTGCGTCTGTCTGAGGATCACGGCCTGCTGGGCGGTAAGGCCGGTAACCAGGTCTGTGAGATTTGCGAGCATCCCCTAGAGCTCCGAGACACAGGTGCCCCTGGAAGAGGAAGCAGACCCGGCGCGGTGCCGGGAAGTTGAAGTTGAAGCTCCATCGTCCGGTGCTCGAACAGAGGGCTCTCCTGCGTGCAGACTGCGGGCAGCAGAGTTGGTTTTACGTGTTCTGGCCACCATCTTTCCAGGTCTCAATGAAAGCACCAGAAGATGTTGACGATGTGGGGGTCCCAGAAAAAACCAAAGAGAAAGAGAGTTCCGGGAGACGGCGGCGCGCAAAGGGGTGAGCTTGTTAATAAAAACTCGAGGGAGAAACCAGTTTAGAGCATCCAGAGAAATACACGGAGATTTAGGGTAGTTCAGGGAGGAAATCTCCTACATCCACCGGTCGATCAGCAAAGATATTTCACTAAAGGAAAAAGGTAGCCCTGAAGGCTTGTACAATGCTTTCTTAGAGAAAAGAAGAAGAAGAAGAAGAAAAGGAGCCCTCAGTTGGGGCCCTGATACAGTCAGAGTTGTCTCAGAGAGAAAGAGAGTTTTCTACCGTTTTTCCCCATGTCTCCTCTCTCTCGCTGAGAACTGTTCAGCGATATTTGTAGCCGATGGAGTGCGTAGCTTTACCCAGATTTCCCGGTGAGAGAGGCGATGGGTAAGCTCTGGAGACCCCGCCGTTCGCCTGCCACCCGAGAGACCTGAGATTGTGAAAGGAAGGTGATAGCATTTAATACTAGTACCTTTTCTGGAGATTCGTGACTGCTGGGGCATACGGATTCTTGATCTGCGGGTCTTAGGGATAGGCGCCTTGTACGGGGAACGGCATGGTAGGTGGAGCTGATTGTGACAAGCGGTACTTCGTAACTTCGTGCCCGATGTTATAGGGGTGGTCCTGAGGTATCGGGAGCGAGGTTAGGTTTAACCCTCGTGGCCGAGGTTTGACCTGGTCAAAAGTCCTGCAAAACCTAGAGCTGAGTCAGCAAATCAATCAGTCAAGTGGAGGCTAGCCAGGCGCCACGTGTTCGGTCAGGATGCAGCGCAGGAACTACGTGTTAACAAATATGTAATTCAAGATGAATTAAGGGGTATGTATGTAAATGTCCCTAATATAAAATAAGGCAATATTTAAATCAAACTTGAATAATATTTGGGTTGGATCAAAAATTAAATCTGATATGTGTTGATCTAAATTCAATTTATGAAAAATTATTATAAAAACTTATTTAAATAAAACAAAATATAACTAATAGTATTCAAAACAAAATTATATTATATATATATATATACACTCTAAAAGAGTATTGTAATGAATCATACATTCTTCCTAGAACTAGAAAATCAAACAACAAAAAATAATTAAGATACAAAATAAATAATAAATATATGAAAATTAAAAAAAAATTCAAAAATCTAATTAAAATTACCCTAGTGAACTATGAAATAAAATAAAATAGCATAAACTAAGATAAGTCAAACTGAACTAGTTTGTTAAATAATACAAAATTTTCATAAATTTTAATTATATTAATGTTCACATCAATATCAAATAAATCAGATTTTAAATATTTTTATTTCACATTCTATATACATACTAATAAAATAATTAACTAATTTCACATCTCTCACACATCCCATATTATGTCGTCAGATTTTTCAGGCCATCTCAATCGTTCGTGTGCCAGATGATAACGGTCAAGAGGGTTATTCAAATAGGAGTTGGCCATTAAATTAACTCAATTACAGGGACCTAAACGCAAGCCTGAAGTTCTCCTTGAAAAACTCAAGGACCCTAATATTAAATTTTAAAAACGTGAATCTGTGCGTTATTAAGTCTTAAATTCGAGAACCTGAGTGTAATTTACCCAAAACAATATATTCTCGTCCAAACTTAATTTTTTAATTTTTTAAAATTGATTTCTTGCAAACAAATACACCAAGATTTTCTAGGAACAATCATGATTAGAATTATGCTACACCAAAATTAAATGAAATCAATCTTATAAACTGATGCATACATAAGGCAAAATTCCTGGTGGAAGAACTATTTAAAATATTAGATCAACAACTTTGGCATAAAATGAAATATTATTAAATGAAAATAGATTTGGATTTAGCTAATATTTATATAGAATTAGTCGTGGTCCAACTTCAAAAATTAGAATCTCGATCAATGTTTTAAAAATCAGATTGAACCACTCGGTTCAACTGGTTGGACTGTGAACCAGTCAGCCGACCGGTCCAGTCTAATTTTATAACCGGAACTGCTTAAAACCAGTCCAAACCGCTGTTCAATCGGTTAACCGGTGAACCAATACGGTTAAACCGGTTGGGTTTGAAGGCAGCAAAAATAAATAAAAAAATTGTTGGTGATGATATGATACAAGATGTAATATTTGGTGATATGAAATGATGAAATAATTTAGTATTTTAGTATTGACAAAGCATACTATTTATTCAAATTTTTTAATGATATAATAAATATTGGACTTAATTTGTGGTTGAAAAATATTTTGTTGAGTTAATGTTACTTAGATTTGCTTAGAATTATATTTTAGGTTAATAACACAAGATATTATTTATTAAAATTATTATATTCAATTATTAAATATTTATTTTATATTTAATTATTGTATTAGTATGTGAATAATATACATTTCAAATATATATACATTATATTTTATAAAAAAAATTAATTATTACATTATCCTAATTCAACTCCGATTTGACTATTGAACTTTGAACTTTTCAGTCTACTGACTCTTTAAGCCGATTCGATTTTTAAAACCTTGCTCTCAATGCCAAAATTATTTCATTCAACTTTTAAAAAAATAATTTCATTCAAATCAAATAAAATTAAGTTATAATTGATATTATAGAAAAACATTGTATACAAAAATATTATCACACAAATCGTTTTTCTGTTTGAAATTTTTATTTAAAAGGTACTATCAAGAGTTAAACTATTGACAGAAACTGTTATATTGTATATGTAGAATTATTTTTTACGTTAATTTAAAAGAAAATCGAAAGCTATTGAGTTTTAGTCGATATTTCATTGGATCTCCACTTTAAAATTATGAAAAACTTTATGTTGTAATCAATTTTGATTTCTCTTTCAAATAAATAAAAGAAAAATTAGGGGTTCGATCTTTTGGGCATTCTAACGTTTGACCGCTACACGTGTAGGCCGCACGTGAACCCAAATAATTAAAAAAATAATATAAATAATTGGAAATGGCGATTGGCAAGCATTGTGGATATAATTAATTTATTTTGGTAAAAGTGCATGAACGTCCCTAAGGTTTGGCATATATTTTACTTCACTTCATTTTTTTGAAATATTTCACATAAATCATAGTTGAGTCATTCACATCGGTCTAACATAAAGATTAAAATAAATATTTATGTTACGTATATTAGTGACAAAAAGGATTAGCAGGTTAGGTTTTGTTGCACGGTCGAATCATCATATTATCTTAATCGTCCATATGAAAGAATATTAGGTTAAGAGCAACTTCCTGTTATTCTCGATTATAGATTATTTGTTTGATACTGAATCGTTGAATAATTCATTATGAGATGGAATCAACTTGGAGTAAAAAAGTTCAGTCGGACCACCTAATCACCCGACCGAATAGCTTACACAAATAGGCTATTCAAAATTTTTTTTTTCTCTCTTTTTTTTTCTAATAAGACAATTTATGCAATCTTAATTAGTCATACTCTCTTAATTTGGTACATAGAGCTATAAGAGTAACCGCTCAAGTAGTAAGAGTAATTACCTAGTATGAGCAAATCGTGCACTAAGCTCATATCTTGGAGATCCCTCATTAATGAGGTCATCTACTTTATCAACTCTTCAGTACTCTTTATAAATACCCGTATGTAATACAAGAGGGGGCTCTTCGGCCCCCATAGTCTCACCTCTCGCTTTCTTTTGATCAAGGCTTATTTTGATTTAGGTTATTTGATCAGCTCATTGAGCAACACTCTTCAGCTCATAAGATGGCTCTCGCTAAGCTTAATTAATTAGCCAGATTACTTAACAATAGTGAGGGAACAATGCGATCACCTATCATCCATCCCATCCCTTTAGCTAAAAGATCCTTCTCCCTTTTGCCTCTCCTTCTATGTCTAATCTCCAAACACTATAAATCATAATATTATTAGTAGAAAGCATTTTTCTGTCTTTCCCCTTAATTATTTTACTTTCTGGTTTAGATCTTTTTCTCAAATAAGTTTAACATGAATCTAATTTAAATTTGACCAAAATTAGGGGAACCCAAACATGACTCGACTAATAAACAAATAAAAAGAATGACAGACCCAACCAAATTAATAAATAGATTGAATCAAGCTGCTAATTTGATGCATTCATAGAATAATATTTATGAGCTGTCCCACTTGTTCAACGAGCTAAAATTTTATAAGCCGAACTTGAAAATGACAGGTTGGATCAGGTTGGACTATACATTGACACTGTCAGTTATCTTTAAATTTTTCTTCATCCACACTTTCTAGTAGTACCTTCCTGTTTGATGCGGAGACTAAAATCAGAACTAAAATAGTACTAATTTAAAATATAATAATAATAAATAAATAAATTTTTTTAATCATTCTATACAAATTTTAATATAAAAAATTATTATTTATTTTACATACTAAAATAATTTTTAATAAAAATATCAACTTTATTTCACATCCCAAACCTAAATACTATATTTATTTTTTGGTTTCGGATGTTAAATAAAGTTGATATTTTTATTGAAAATTATTAAATATGTGAAATAAAATAATAATTTTTTATATTAAAATTTGTGTAGAATGATTAAAAAAATTTATTTGTTATTATTATTATTTTTTAAATTAGTACCATTTCTGTCTCTGCGCCAAACAGGGCCTCACCCATCTTCAATCTTTCGCTCAATCTCAGTTGAATGTTTATTGCATAGGCCTTCACTCTAATCTTTCATATGCAATTATAATTTTTTTTTTAAATAACATTTATTCTAATCTGTAGGCCGATGAAAGCTTTAGTAAAGAGAATTGAGTTATTGAATTTTATCTATGTTAAAAGAAAAAGAGGAAAACTGAATAAGATATAGCAAGAAACTATCAGAAAAGATCTCACATATTTAGAGATAAATAAATACTTTATTATTTGATAGAACAATGAAAATAAAGAATTCATACAGTCGTTTTTACTTAGTGGAATAAATATTTAATTGTTATTATTAACGTATCATTTTTTTGAGTTTTAAATTTAGGTAAAGATAAAATTTAAGAAATAAGATGATGATGAAGTTATGACATGACAGATTATCTTATTTTCAGTCAATTTTGGACAAAAAAAATCATTATTTTTCATATTATGATTTTTTTTCAAAATTTACTGCAAGTCAAATTTTTTTTTTGAAATAAACAAATTTTTGTTTTTTGGCATCGCTTGATTTGATTTTTGCATTTTCTTATTAAAAAATAAAACTTTTTTAATATAAAATATAGAAGCATTTAAAAAAAAATTATTTTTTTGATAAATTACACTCAAATATCTAAATTTAAAGCTTAATAACAAATTAATATTTTAAAAATTATAAAATCAAAGTTTCTGAATTTTAATATAATTATTCAATAGGTCAATTTTTAAATTTTTTATTATTAAAATTTTTTATGATTATTATTATACTTCTTACTCTTTCCCTCTTTCTCTCTTTCCTCCCGATCACAGTGCTCCAACGATTATTGGAATTTAAATATATTATTTTTAAGTCTTTGATGAAATAGATGCATTAATTAGTTCATAAATTTTAAAATATTTTATGTAAGTATTTGAGATTGATAAATATTTCAAATTAGTCTATAAATTTGAAAACTTTTCATGTAAATCCTTAAGTCTAATAGTATACTTCAAATTAGTCACTCAGATGTTATTTTTCTAAAAAAAGAGGCAAGAAATTAATTTTAAATGTTATATTAATCTTAAGAATCTACGTAAAAAATTTTAAAATTTATGTACTAATTTAAAGCATCTTATTAATATCAAAGATCTGCATAAATGAAATCAAATTCATAGATTAGTTTGAAATATTTTATTATCATCTCAGACCTAAGAATAATTTACTCAATTTAGAAAGCTTATCTTGTTAACTATTTCTCTTTTTGGAATATATGTTTGTAATATTAATATTTTTAATTATTAAATTTTTAGAGGAGAAAAAATAAGAGATGAGAAAAATTAAACTTTAAATTTTTATTAAATTTTAAAAAATATAATAATTTTTTAAAAATATATAAACTGTTCAAATTATCCAAAAAAAGTAATCAAATTTTATATTTTTTATCAGAAAATGCTAGCCAAAAAAGATAAGATTTTAAAAGAGCGACTAAAAATATAATGCTTGTGCAATCTTATGGATTAAAATCAAAATTTTTTAAAAAATTTAGGGGTATTTGGTTAGGTATTATTAATGTTATGTCACGTAATATAAATATTATGCTATCTAAATATGACCTTTTAAGTAATAATTTAATATTTTTTTAGAAAATTATCTATATATTTTATTAAATTAAATAATTATTTTTTCTAAATAATACTACATAATATTAAGATAATATTGAACTAAACGTCACTTTTGATCAAATTATAATGCTTTTCTCGATAGTAAACCACCACTCACTTCTAAAACCAACAAATTATTGGAGAGCAGTTATTGTAGGGGAGAAATTATGATATTAAAAAAATTTAATTTTCAAAGTCAGCCCTACACATTAGTGGGAGAAATGCAAAAATCAAAATATTTATGAGAAATTAACACGCTTTAATTTCTATCAAAAAATATATATATATTTTGCATTAAACCCTGCAAGAACATAAATGCCCACATTTTCTCCCACTAATGTGTAGGGTTGGCTTTGAGTCAGAATTTAAGCGAATCAAATTTAATTCAAAATTAAAACTTTTAAAGTAGACAAAATTTATTTTAATTTTAAGTTAAATCAAACATAATTATAAACTATTTTTTTTAGCTAAAATATTCATTATATGTTACATATATTAATTATTATAATATGTTTATAAAAATAAAATTTTATTTATGATTAAAATTTTTTAAATATGTATATTTGTGTAGTTATTGAGTTAATTAAAAGTTGAATTAATTTTATTTTAAATAAATTAATTTTAAATTAGAAATAAATGAATTAATTTTAAATCATACAAAATATGTACAAATTTTGAGTGAACAAAATTGGCCCTCCTCTTACAAGAATCGCTCAAGTGGTAATTAAAAAAAAAAAAAAAAAAAATCTCAGGCGAAACACCTTAACCTATCTTACTCCCCAACCTCACCATACCACAACCAACCCCCGAATCCCTTCTCGCGGCGCCTGCTGAGCTGCTCTTCTGAGAAAACCCTAAACCCTCTCCGCCCTCTCACTTGTCTCCAAGCCCCTCCGCCGCCGACGCGCGCAAATCCGGCGCCATCTTCAACGATCTTTTCCTCGCGTCGTCGGAACCACGTCGCCAGCCGCTCCGCAGCACCCGCTCACGTTGCCGGCCACGTTCTCCACATCCGCTCCCTCCGCCGAATCCACGCACGACGATGGACAGGGGTGTTTCGCCCAGCCTTACCCTTCTTCCTCTATAAAGCTCTCAGAACGTGATGTTGTGAGTGATTTCAGCCGAGGAGAAGGGGCCTTCTTCAGTGATTTTCGCTGACTTAGCACAGAGGTGCGTCGGTTTGGTTGGGAGCGGCAGTGGGCTGCGACCACCATTGGACCTGGGAGTGGTAGTGGACTGCGACCATCTCAGAGGCTTGAGGTTCATTTGGATGTTTGGTTTCCTTTATTGTTCTTCTATTCTGATTTCCTGAGCTCCTTATTCATGGTTTTCTTTGCTGAATGGTATTAGAACCCGTGATAAATGTGTGTTTCATTGGGAATTCTGGAAATATAATCTGATCCATGCGTCCTGCTCCTTGATTTGTCTACTGTTGTATTTATGATTCGACTGTTGCTGCCAAGCTTTTGATTATTAGCTGGAAATGCTGATGTTTCTTTAATCCTGAAATGCATCTTGTTGTCTACATCATGAATTTTCTTGATATGATTTCAGCTTGAATTAAACTTGATCCAGCTTGGTTTCAGGATGATTTCCATTTCTAAATCCTTAAACTTGCTCCATATTTAAGTTAATTCAAGGTGCAAGCATGATAGTTAATTTCTTTGCTATTTGATGGATCAATTATCTTATATTGCAAAGATCTCTAGATTTACTTAGACCATTACTAATTAGCTGAAAAACTCTATGAAATGTTTTGTGAATAAAACTGACATTGTAGATTCTTTGGTGGGGAGGTCCGTGACGTTACTAGCAAATGGTGGGAAGACAACACGGGCAGTAACATCACTAAAGTTAATTTAGTTTAATCTCATGTAACATCGCATATTATTATGTAGTTTAACTTTGATCTTGTTTAGATCATATAGGATTTGTTGTTTTCTCGCTACATCATCTTGGTGTCAGAGTTGATCATCTAGGACATATAGGACTCATCATTATCTCATTGCATCATAAGGCTACTATGGTATGATATCTTTCATTGAGTTGAGTGATTGCTGCTATATTTGGTTGTGGATACTTCTGCTAGTTATATGCTTGATTTGCAAGTGCAAATCTATACAGTTATCTACTTGTTAACCCAAAAATTGACTCCACATGGGGACACATTCCCTGGTACATTCATTCTCCAATCAAGTCAAGTCAACAAAGTAACCTCATAGCACCGACAACAATCTTCTCGTGAGTTGTTTTATGAGGATGCGCAACAACCTGTTTAGTATACATCCTTACAGGGAAGCTAATTAAATTTCCTGATATTCCCTGATTACAAGCTTATACATGTGACAACCTAGTTGGAGAGCTTAAGGCCAAAACCTCAACCCTTCCTTGTAACTCCCTATTATAAAGAAGGTTCAAATTTGGTGCACATATGACATGGTGCACGCATGACAACAGAAGATCAAGCCACTTCAGCATCATTTTTTCCCGCATTTTTCACAATTTGACTAGGTCAAACCACGCTATTAGTTATTTTATCCTGAAACTGCCTCCTTGAGTATTTGAAGAGTGTGGCTCATGTTTCCCTCCGGGGAAGAAGTGGAACTAAGAAAGTAGTGAATGCTTTCCCATGGTTTTTTTGCCACCTTTGGTTTTCCACAAAGAATCACGGTGCCATTTTCTCTTTTTATTTCTCTCTGTTTTGATTGCACATCATACTTACTGCACAAATAAATCCCCTGCATTGGATCACAGCCCTTTGTGACATTTGACATATTTTTAGGTTACTTGTAGCTGATTTTATTGTTACTGGGAGATCAGTTAGAGTCTTGTAGCCTTGTTTGTTTGAGTTCTTGCTCCCTTAATTTGATTTGGTAATTCTTTAAGTACCATGGTTCTTCATTTGTGTCAGATTTTAATTGAGATTGTATGTGGGATTGCGAACTCCTAATTTTCACAGTTAGACATGGAGTTACTACACTTGTTGGTGATAATTTGTCCTATATGTGCTGGTCTCATTTTTACTATATTTGCATTTCCTTTTTGTCCTAAATCAATATTATATGTGAAATTTATATTATGGTTGAGATCCTTTGAGTTTTATCTTTTTGCTTGGGCCATTTATTCGTGTAAATTCCATATTTACTTGTCTTTTAATGTAAACTTATACATATTTACATACAATTTTGGAATGATAAAATTTTAAGTTAAAAGTTATTCTACTTGTAGGTTTGGCCATTAGTTGCGCTAAAATTTTGTCAGAATTAATAGTGTAGTGTAGATTTCATGCATTTTTGTGATTGCCGTAACATTGATCGCAAACTTTCAAAAATCTTCCCCATAATTGTCTATGTAAATTAATTGCAATTTAATGTACCGGAAGTTGTTGATGGCTAAGGTATTTTTGATGGTCTTGATTGGTAGACATAAGGATTGGAGCAAAATTCTGTATGTGCTTTTATAAGTCATCCTGTTTTCCTTATTATGACAGTTAAATCAACGATAAAGTCATTAGAACAGTGATGAAACTCCATCCTTACATAGTTTTAATGTTGATGAATTTGTGATCTTGGGAATAAGATAGACCATTCTCCTTATAAGAGGAGACAGTTTCTTCTCTCTCTCTCTCTCCGTGTCTATTATATGTATGCGTATGTGGGTGCTTAGAACTACACGCTCACATTTGAGCAAAAGGTTGTTACTACCTTCATTCACCTCTTTCTTGTTTGTGATATATCTGTCAATGTTCGTGTGGCATTGGTCAGAGAAACGTAAAATTATTTTTGTGCATACAAAACATTTTTATGCATTTTCTTCAAGTACTGTTTTGCATTCTTTTCAAAAGCTTCTTTATGGCATTCCTATATATTGATTGTTTATTTATTTAAAAAAATTGCAGCGCAATGAGCCTGATTTCACAAAATGCTAGCAGTAAAATCAATAGAAAGAAGGACACTGAAGAAGCGCCTGATGTCAGGGAGTTGCCCCTTGAGAAAAATACTAATGAAAAGGGCTTTCTACATTCAAAGAAGAGTAAAAAACGAAGACGGAGGGCTGACAAAGCTTTTAGAATTGAAAAAGAGGAAAAGGAAATCAAGAAACTGGAGAGCTCCTTGTTTGGCAGCCTTTCCTTGCCTAAGTTTGGAGAAGAGATTGGTGGTGGAGACTATGACAACGAGAGAGAAAATTTCCCTATGTTTTTCATAGATAAGTCTGCCAGGAGTGAATTAGTGACCCATGAAGAGGACGTATATTCTGGTGTTGGAGGAAACACCAATGCGCAGAGAAAGCCTGTATGGGTCGACGAAGAAGAAGAAAGGACTGAGGTGGACATAGTGTCTGTGAGAAGGCTAAGGAAGTTGAGGAAGGAGGTTGGTGAAAAATTCATCTCTGGAACTGATTATGTTTCCAGATTGCGTGCTCAGCACGCTAAGCTGAACCCCAGAACTGAATGGGCAGAGCTTAACCGAGTCAACACTGAGATTGGCGGATCTGGTGATGAGTCTAAGGATGAGAGCGGCATCACAACACATGGCTATGATGATGTTGAAGGAGATATTCTACGTGGAAATTATGATCTTATTTCAAAGAGTGGTGTGAAGTTGCTGCCAGGGTTATTGGAGTATTCAAGATTGACGGATGCGAATTCATCAGAGCCATCTAATGGTCCTATAAACTCGGTTCAGTTTCATAGGAATGGGCAGTTATTATTAACTGCTGGGTTAGATCGGAGGATGAGGTTTTTCCAGGTTGATGGAAAACGTAATACCGTGGTCCAGAGCATATTTGTTGAGGACTGCCCAGTGCGAAAGGCTTCATTCCTGCCTGATGGTTCTCAGGTTATCTTGTCAGGCAGAAGAAAATTCTTTTACGTTTTCGATTTGCTTAAAGCAACAGTTGATAAGGTGGGTCCTTTGACTGGAAGAGAGGAGAAGAGTCTTGAAGTATTTGAGGTTTCTCCCGATTCAAACACCATCGCTTTTATCGGCAACGAAGGCTATATCCTTTTGGTTTCATCAAAGACCAAAGAGGTGATTGGAACGTTGAAGATGAATGGAACTGCTCGCTGCTTGTCTTTTGTTGAAGACGGGCGGCAGCTTATGAGCAGTGGCGGCGACGGGCATGTTTATCATTGGGATCTCAGGACGAGAAGGTGCATGCATAAGGGTGTCGATGAAGGTTGCATTGAGGCTTCTTCATTGTGTGCTTCGCCCGACAGCAGCTTGTTTGCAGCAGGTTCAACAAGCGGAATTGTTAACATCTATAAACAAGATGATTTTCTTGGAGGAAAGAAAAAGCCATTGAAGGCAGTCGAGAATTTGACGACTTTGGTTAACTTTACTAAATTTAATCACGATGCTCAGTTACTGGCTATTTGTTCGCATATGAAGAAGAGCAGCTTAAAGCTTATTCATGTCCCCTCGTTCACTGCCTTTTCAAACTGGCCTCCTTCATTTAGCCTGCAGTATCCCCGCTGTTTAGATTTCAGTCCTGCTGGAGGTTTCATGGCCGTAGGAAATGCAGCTGGAAAGGTTCTGTTATACAAATTGAATCATTATCAAAATGCATGATCTGTAGCGAAGAATTTAATTCACATTTTTTTTGCTTCCTTGGCTCATCTTAATTTTTGTTGCAAGCGTTTTATTAGAAGATTCCTGATCTTTTTCATCTGTCCTTTAACCTTAATGACACTGTGATCTATAAAACAATCTATGGAAGAAATTTCATATGCTGCATTTGCCTTCTGTCGAAGAAGCTTATGAGTTCTTTAATTTATTGATGATATCTCCATGAAATGCTAGTTGGTTATCTTGATCGTATTAACAATAGTTTCAGCATGAGAATTTCAGCTTTTTTGGGGCTTAAAGTGGTTCTTATATCACATAATTTATCGACTCATTATATAAATGTTGCAGAACGAATGGGCATATTTCTTATAGAGTTGCGGCACATGTAGTAAATTTTCGAGAATTCGCTGAATTTTTTCGGCATACTGACAATTAGCAGGTACTCCAAAACATTGCTCTGACCATCTTGGCTCCAGATTTTATAATATTATCGCACTTACAGTTTTACTAGTTTTTATCAGGATACACTTGCACTACTTAAATTATATATATCTTTTTAGTGATGGATGAGAAAATCCCCTACACAAATTGGGTAGAATACCACTTTAGTGTGCAAAAATATTTGAAAAGCTGAAAACCAATCAGTTCAACTCAGTTCTAACTCGCATTGATTCAATTTGAATTTTTAAAATCAAATGATTCGTTTTAGCATTCAGGAACTAAAATTAACTCCAATAATCTATTTAATAATTAATAATTATTAAATAAAAATATTATTTATTAATTTTATTATATTTTTATTATTATGTAAAAAGAATTTAAAAATAAGTATATATGATAAATAATTTATTAAAATTTCTATCGTGATGATCATCATTGATCAAAAAGTTTAAATTCCTCTTGCACATAATTTAGGCTCTGTTTAACCCAAAAATTAAAATCAAAATCAAAATAATACTAATTTAAAAATAATAATAATAATAATAAATAAATTTTTATTATATTTTACATAAATTTTAATATAAAAAATATTATTTTATTTTATATAATTATTTTTAATAAAACTATCAACTTTATTCTATATTTTATACCAAAATACTCAATTAAATAGGACCTTAAAGTCTAAAACTGCTTGTGATGTCAAACAACTAGAACTAAACTTGAATCAGATCTAAATTGAATTTTCTTAATTCAATTCTGGTTCAAGTCCAAAGAAACTCAGTTTAGCTCCGGATTCAAATATTGTGAAACCAACTTTGGTATGTTCAAGTCCAAGTTTTATGATGAATCAATCCAAACTAGGGGAGTTAAAAATGTCCGAAACTCGAAACTCGCTTGAAACTTGTTTGATTTTATGTCCGAAACTCAAAACTCGCTCGAAACTTGTTTGATTTTTGAATCAACTCGAAATCGATTCAAAAATTTTAAAACGAATCATGAGCCAAAGACTTTGGCTCAAAGTTCATTTCAAGTTGACCCTATCTCACTCGAAACATAATTTAATTTGACTCAAAATTATATGTTTAGCATAAATAAAATACTATTAAATATAATTTAGTTAGTGATTTAGTGGTAGAGTGGAGGAAACTTAAGGTTTCGGGATCAAATCCTTTTAAACATATAATATTTTAACCTTTTTTTACAATTATGAGCCAAATTGAGCCGGCTCGAAATCGAGTCATTTCGAGCCGAACCGGCTCAAATCATATCCCATTTTGAATTCGGACCGATTTCCAGCTGGGCCGAACTTTAAATTTTCGATTTCGAGTTGCCATCGACTGGCTCGAAATTGATCCGATGACAGCCCTAATCCAAACATAACCAAATTGCATCCTAACACCACATATCACTTTTTATTTCAAGAAAATTAACTGTATTTCCCGCAGGGCTTTAGTACAAGGGCACAGGTTTTAGTTCTACTACTCTAAATCTGTTTGAATAGTAATAATATATGCATCTTATTTAACATGAAAGAGCCTCATCGAACATTTAAATACACACCGAATTTTGCTACATACCCCGCTAGTCTCATGTATGAGCATCAAGAAGACTGCTAACCAAGATCTTGATCATCATGATTGAGCTTTTGCTTGTGTTATTGAGTTCTCTTGTGCATAATCCCACTCCAGGAGCATAGAATGATTGCTGATGATGCATTACAGGCGTGATACTGGAGCTTGTAAAGTAGATACTCCCATGCTCTGTTGGCAATTATAACATATTAGCTTCAGTTCAATTGCAAATGAGCACACGTCTTATCTATAAATGCTGCATACATCACCACTGATGTGTAAATATACAAAATCTTAATCATAGAAGGTTGTAACAAACGAGAACAAAAGGACTCGTGAGGCAAACTACAAATTGTTTACATGGTAATTTACTAAATGTTGCTTGATTTAGTATAACATTTTGTAATCCAAATGTAGAGGTATTATCCGTTTGACTTTAAGGAACAGCATAGCTTGAGCACTTCCCAAGACGCCATCTATCTCAATACTACTCCAACTTAAGTACGTTTATAACTACAAAGTTTTTCACCATCAGTCTCAGGATTTTTCCACAAAAAAACGTCTCTACCATTTAAGATCGCATTATTTGTTTATATATCTCAACAATTTCCCTTCTTTTTGGATATGGGATGATTTATTTTTATGCCCCTCCTTCTAGAAGCCTGCCATGAGCCCCTCTTTATTCAGGTGATTCCAATTCAATCATATGGACATCACTCGGTGATCACTTCCTGCCTTCTTCGATCGCAGGTCGCCACATTTGGCTTATAATGTGATACTAATGCACTATTATGTATAATTTATACACTAATGCACTATTATCTGTTGAAAATGAAATGTTCCTTCAACAGTTTTAGATGTTAAATCCATTGAAGCTTGTTTGTACACAATAGAAAAACTTAATGTTCTTAAGACACTATGCACCAAAATTGAAATTTTCATTAACAGTGAGAAAAAGGACCTAGCAATATACTAACAAAATTGTCAACTTACTTGATTTTGAGAATAAAATTGTTCATAGGTAAATGCTTCTTTTGCATCACTAATGACGAGGTATGAAAAAAGTTGAGTTGATTAAAGAAGTACTAAAAGGAGAAGCACAAAAACTAGTATATATAAAAAAAAAAGCAAAGAAAAATGAAGCACAAAAGGAAAAGAAAACATGATACTTCTCCTAACTAGATATACAACAAGGATCAGTGCAAAAGCTCTTTAATATAAAACCCAAAACTAGAGAACTCACCGGTGAGCAATAGTAACTCAAAAATAAATGAGTACTTATCATTTGATAAAGTACAATGGAAACAAATGATTCATGTAATCAACCCCACCTAATAAAATAAAGGCTTGGTTGTTGTTGTCATTGTTAAAAATGCAAAAGAACTCTTCAAAATTCTTGATGGCAATTTTATTTTAAAGAGCGAAAGAATGTAACAAGCGAGTGCAACCACATTTCTGAGTTTTAGGACTTCTAAACCAATTAGTGTGATTTACTTCAAGACCAAAAATGCCAGAAAGCATCCAATAAGAAGAAAGACAAACGAGATATGTATGGGTAAAATTCCAAACCACATAGAGGAATGAATTAGAGGTAAGGGAGATATTATACCAATGGTTCTCAAATTACAATACACAAAAGATGAGAGAAGGGGAGTTGACAAAAAGAAGCTAAAGCTATCAGTTGTATAGTTTGAGAAAGAGAATGAGGAGTTCCTCGTCGAGCTCTCACCATTTGTGTGGAGGAGATCGGGTTGTTGACCTAAGGCTTGGAGTATGGGATCGCTCTAACTGAGGAGCACTACCAAAAGACAACCAAAGATAGTCTTGTTCGGGCTGAAGGTCCTAGGGAAAGAGAGAGAAAAGAAGAAAACGGTCCCCCTCTCAGTATTAAATACAAATATTATAGGGAGAGAAAGGGTAAGTGGCCTCATTATGAGAGGTTTCCTACTTCTAAACACATGGTGAGGGCTTTCCTAGGCGCCACTCTAGAAGGAGAGGGATATGGCCTAGAAGGTAGTACACCATACTGACGGTGTGAAATGCATGAAATGATATTAATTGTTCTGTTAGAGAAAGACAGGGCAGGAATGTTTAAGCAAACTTTTTCGACCAAGCCTATTTGACTAGCTAAGCGATCTGGCAATTCGAATTAGCTGGCCGGCCTCATGCCAATGCTGTTCGGTTGATGCTTTCTTTGAGGAGGTACCCGATCTGCTTACTTTAACTTCTTGAATATGGCTGAATCGGAAGCATCGTAAATTGCTCCTAGCTTAAATCATCCTCCACGTGGACGGCTGGGATGACATGGTGACTTGATGAAATAACAAGGTATACTGAGGAGCATAAGGTTTGCATTCTTTGGGGAAAAAAAAAAGAAGTATATTGACTTGGATTTTGCACTTTTGTAGTAATAATGAGATTTTATTTGGGTTTTAGGCATTGAGAATGAATCAAATGCACCATAGATAGCACATACATATCACAGGCTTGGTGATTCTGGAGGAAGAAGTAATAATATCGTAAGACTGAACAAGACATGGGTCACATCACACAAGAATTTCAGTGCTTCAAGTCTAACATTCACAGTATTATAGTGTAGCACCTACAGACGGAGAAGAGGGTTATTTAAGGTAATTTGGACATATCCATCACAGCTATAAAGCAGCTCATATATGTAAATATGAGTTGAAGTCACAAACTAATGAGAAAATGGAAGACTAAAAATACCTTGGGATCTATATGATCATTCCAAATGATTATTTTAATCACCGGCATTCATGAAGATAGTTAATTTACATAAGACAAATGAAAAAAGATAAATCTTTGTAGCCGGCCAACCAATTTGAGATCTAAGTCTTTTTTTAGCAAGCGTAATTGATAGAATTGATAAGAGTATAAATTGTGTTTTGCAATATTTTGTTATCTGAGGGCCATTATTTGATTAATTTCATGTTATTAATATATGCATATAATATTGAATCGTAAATGAACCGCTTACAGCATTTTATATGGAGATTTTGCGATATTACTATACAAACTAGGCGGTCCACATTTCATTCCAAGTATCCCCAACTTACTAAAAAAGCAGGAAAGAGTGTTACCAGCGGCAGGCCCTTCATAGCCCTTTGTTCCAAATATGCAGATGGCTCAAAACTACCACCATATTCATGTTCCCAACCTTTGAGCTTGGAGTAAATATAACTTGATCCAACTGTATCTGCCCAGAATAATAGACCACCCCTTCACATAATTAAAGTAAAGGTTTTAGGAGACTTGAATTCAGCAAACATGTGATTATGAATGCAAAGATGAAGTATGTTTCTAATATTTTACTTCCAAGAGAGTTGGGAGCTAAAGTGTTGGCTATTATTTCCAGAAGAAGCATGTAAAGCTTATTGAATTATCTTTTTTGTTTTTGATAGAAAGCTTATTGAATTATCTACATAAAGATGGAATGAGCAAGCTAGGGAAAGAAATCAAATGAGGGATAGAAACATTAGCTGGGGTTATATTTAAAGTGAAATTGCTTACAGGTTCCTATAGTTTCAGGTAACTAGTAAATTGGTCATATTAGATAAAGGGTAAATGTCCATCAATTACATTATTCATTAATTAGAAGCAAAAGAACTACTTTACCCTCAAGATGTAAGCTATGCTGATGTGAAGTGTAAGACAAACATAATAACCCATGAAATTCAGAACGTTAAACTTCTAACACTTCAGAACACGTGTACATGGATTTACCAGGTTTTCTTGATATTCTTAGTAATTTTAAGAATTGTTTAATGAAATTTTGGTTAACAAAAGGCAAATGCTAATTTAGGCATAACATGAGAAGACAAAAGTAAATCTAGGTATGAATTTTATCTTTTCAATCAATTTAAAGTTACCTATAAAAACCTAATGGGGACATATTTAAAGAGTTCTAAAATGTGGCTTGATGTGTTAGTCACCTCAAATTATAGGGAGCTGCAAGTAATTTACCCTATATAAAACATAGGCATAACACGTGAAGATAAAAGTCAGTCTAAG
Source organism: Apostasia ramifera (assembly GCA_019297695.1). Classification (NCBI taxonomy): domain Eukaryota; kingdom Viridiplantae; phylum Streptophyta; class Magnoliopsida; order Asparagales; family Orchidaceae; genus Apostasia; species Apostasia ramifera. The sequence goes on along the minus strand of JAEMOT010002575.1, from coordinate 57,099 downwards.
CATGAATTTTATCTTTTAAATAGATTTAATGGTGATTTTAGATGAAAAAGGTCAAAATGTACCTAATTGAAATATGGTTATTACCTATGGAAGGAAACCTATTAAGGAATTTTAAAATGTGGGCTGATTTGTCAGTCACCTCAAATTATAGGGAGCTGCAAGTAATCTACCATATTTTTTACATCCTTTAATCCTTAAACATTTCACTTAAAAGAATAGTCATAAAGGAAATAAATACTCACCTGTATCTTGGAAAGCCCATCCCCAGAATGGTGGCAATATCTATATCGGATGTTCGAATTACGATTCCTTCATCTACTACTCTGCAGGCCTCACTCACTACTGGGAAAAATATCATCTCCACAATTTCATGGTCACTTATGCTTATGGGCTGCAACAAAAACATTTTAAAAATGATTTCATGCAACATCAGAGTTATTTTAAAAAATAACACTCTAGTCCTTTCATTTTCAAGGTATATGTTTGGTCCCATGTTTATCAGATGTCGCATTTTAGTCCCTATGTTCGAACAAAACCTAGCAATTTGGTTTGCTATGTTTTCACATATTCATTCCATCAATTCATGTTTATTTAATAAGATTTTGTACTTCTCTTGCTCAATTTCTTTTTGTTTGATCTTTAAGTTCAACATTTTGTACCATACATACTCTTAGATAGGTTTATGAGGAAAACCATGGGACCAAATTGCAAATCTATTCAAAACATTGGGATCAAAATCCCGGTTTTCCTTAACAGGTTATTTTGTCATAAAACATAAAAGCAGCTGTTTATAGGGTCACTTGATTCGCATTACTCAGAAATGCATTACAAAAACAGTTAGAAGGACCAAATTGTTAGGTTTCACCAATTATACAGATAAAATTGATGAATTTAAAAAGTCCATGAAACAATCTATAGATCTTCTTACAACATGAGCACAAATTATTTTTCACAAATTATTGCATGTTTTGTTTATAGTAATATTCTGCTTTGTACTTTTGTTTGGAGAATGGGGGTTTGAGAAGTGAAGACCTTTCCGTTGGGCATCAAGTTAGCTAGCCTTCTAGATTCCTCAATCATAGTCTGCAAAGAAGGATCAGGCTTTGGCTTGCTTCCTCTTTTGTATAAGTAGTAACCCTTTCCATTTGCTTTTCCTGCCAAGAAGTACATTCCAAATGAACAAATAGCTTTTAGTTTTTATCATTTGAGCCTTCACTTCCTCACCATTTCGACCACTTTGTATCATCATATTGAGGAGGTTTGTTTCAACAGTACGGCCCTTGAAAGTCGAGGCAAAAGCTTTTGAAGCCGCCGAAGCCACACCATATCCAGCCAAATCTGCTAGTCTTTAAAGACACAAAATCATGTTTAAAAAAGAAGGGAATCATAATGGTTCATGCCCTTTCAATGAGAATCACAAGCAAATAACAAATTCACACTTCTATTCAATTCGAACATGAGAACTCAGTCTCTATAAGCTTAGTCTACAAGTTTAAAGAACTCTAAATTTGCTGATAGCATAAAAACAACAATAGCAATATTTAAAACTGAGGGGACGACTGGTTCGATGTTATTGTGATGTTATATCAAGTTCTTTGGAAAATATAATTGTTTGGTTCGATGGAATATTTAGATAACATTGTTAAAAGGTAAATTACATCTAGGTCCTTAAATGATGGTATAATATCACACAGATCCATAATTTTAAATTTTTAACATCTAAGTACCTGAATAACATATAATTCATCAATTAGATCTTTTTTCTAATTTTTTGTAATTAATTTTTTTAAAATACCCTTTTTACCCTTCCCTCTTCTCTGTCTCTACTATATCCTCTCCCTCTCTCTCTCTCTCCTACTGTCACAAGGAAGCTAGCAGAGAGCGCCAATCAACCACCCCTCCCCCTCTCTCACACTCACTTTCAACTCTCTATACCTTTGTCCCCTCCCTCTCTCCTCGCTCTCCACCTCTTGTTGCCTCTCTCCACTCTCCCTCCTCTCCCTCCTCTCTCGTCTCCCCACCCTCCACCCTATTCGCTCTCCTTTCTCTCCTCCCCTCCCATGACGTGTGTCGAAGGAGAGGAGAGAAGCAAAAGAAAAATATAGAAAAGAGGGGAAAGAAAGTTAGAGAGAGTTAAAGAGAGAAGGTAGCGATGGGGGTTGTCGGTCGGCCCCTTCTGCCTGCTCCCTTGTGAAAGCAGGAGAGAGAGAGAGAGAGAGAGAGCGAGAAGAGAGAGGGAGATGGTGGAAGGGGAATCGAAAGAGGAGAGAAAAAGGTAAAAAAATGGTATTTTAAAATTTTTAATAATAAATAATTAAAAAAAAAGAACCTAATTAATGTAATATATGTCACTCAAGGGCCCACATACTAAAATTTAAGACCCATGTAATATTATACCTTAGACTCAAAAACTTGGATATAATTTACCCTTGTTAAAATTATAAAATAGTCACTCTATAATGACATCTAGATTCACTTAAAATCAAACATCTAAAATGTTATGTTCCCTATAAATAGATCAATGAGACAGAGAAGCAGGGAAATATGGAATAAGGGAGGTGACAATGTGATTCTGTGAAGTAAAAGTTACTTATTCCTAAGGTTCGATAATTGTCAACACTTTAATCCATTAAATAATAATACTGAATCAAATAAACAATAATTGATAATTAATATCTAGCTAATATTGACATTTAAATGAAACTAACATCTAGTTTTTATAACACCAAACATCGTGTAAGAAAAGTTTCCATTAGATAATTTCAAAGAATATATACTTCTCAAAATTCTTGTTAACAGATGTAAAAATCATTTTATGTTGAAGTCAGCTTCATATGGGTTTGGGCTCTAATAATGAAGTTCATCCCCATTAGTAAACTCATCCAAACAATTTGGAGCCTGTTTTACGATTTGTTTCACCAATCCTCCTGCTATAATGCAACATGTGGCTTTTGATGAATCTGATCCTATTTTATTACCTTCATTCTAATGAAATTATGTCATTAACACATGCTAGATTTATGTCAGGAAACCGTAACTTACTGAAAAGGACCAATAGGCATGCCGAAATTCTTGATGGCTCTATCGATTCTATAGAGGTCAACTCCAAGATGTAACAGCAATGCCGCTGCATTGTGATATGGGAAGAATGTACGGTTGACAGCAAATCCGGTGCAATTTCTTACGAGGATTGGTACTTTCTTTATAATCTTTCCCATGTTCATTAGATCAAGGATCACTTGTTGAGAAGTCCTCTCCGTCCGAACTATTTCCAGAAAAGGCATCAGATGAGCCGGGCTGCATTCAAAGATTTAAAGTATTGACTTCTCTTCTAGTGAAATGTTAAGGCTTCTTGTCATGCAAATAGTGATCAAAGCACACACGAACACAGAGATTTAAATAATTCAGAATTTAGAGAGTTAAATCTTATTTTTTGACCCAAAAATGATACCTGGATCTTTTTTGAAGGAATAAATACAACTCACAAAAAGAAAGTTAAGAAATTTGTCTACAATCAAGAAAATAAAATAATTGTTGACTAGCCTATTTTAGTTATGTGAATTAATACAGGGTAACTTACATCAAAGTCCTTGAGTTTAAGGTACAATATCAAGTGGATCCATGATTTTAAATTTTAACATCTAGGTCCCTATCTTTTGATATAATTATCAAATGAATCCATTTTTATTTTTTATTATTAAAATTTAAATACCATTTTTACCCCCTCCCCCTCCCCACCCTCTCCCTAGGCAAACCAACTGGCAAAGGCGAGGGGGCAGCCCGCCACCTCTTCTCTCTCTCTCAACTCCCATGTAGGTAGGAGACAGAGAGAGAGGAGGCAGCGAGCCCCCTCGGCCCTCAGGCTCCGCCATACTTGTCCAAGCGCAAAGGGAGGGGAGAAGTGGGGTAACATTGTAATTTTAATAAAATTTAATAATAAAAAAATTTGATAAAGGACCTAGCTGATATTTATATCAAAAGTCAGGGACCCAAATATTAAAAATTTAAAATCATAGACTTATGTGATATTACGCCCTAAACTTAAAGTCCTGGCTATAATTTACCTATTATTATTATCTGAATGGAGCAAAATCAAGACCAATCTAAGTTTCTTGGATTGAACATAGAACATGTCGTTCCAGATAAGACTCAGGCTCATTGAAAGTTATTTGATGTAAGATGTAATCAATTTGATAACAGACCTGAAGAAATGAGCTCCAATAATACGATCTTGAGAATTTGTCATCTCGCCAATAATATTTAAATTGATAGTGGATGTTGTTGTTGCCAAGATGCATTGCGGAGAGCACATCTTCTCAATTTCACTAAATATTGTCTGCTTTAGTGGAGCATTTTCAATAACAGCCTGAAATAGGATTGAAATGCCCTTAGGAAAGACAATATCATTGAAGAAAATATTAAAAAAATAATAACAATTTGGGGAATTTTTATTCATATCCTTAAATCTTCTCTTTTCATATATTAAATATTATAAAATCATATTTGTAGATAAGGACGGATAAAATTTTAGTATAACAAACAATTCAGAGATCCTACCCTCCTGAGTTGAATTTACAGAGTACAATGGAATCATTATAGAAAATACTCTTACTGATAAATTTTGTTTTCAAGAAAGTCCTCACCGAGGGCATCCCCGACCACCCAAAGGCCTTAACCAATCGAGAGTTGAATTTTGGAAAAGAAGAAAAAAAATTTATATTATAGATTTAATGGGAAAAAAATTAATTTAATATTTGAAAGTGTGTAAAATGTGAAATAAATTTAATTCTAATATTCATATTTGTGTTGGATGTCAAATAAAGTTGAATTTTACAGTTAAAATTTGTGTTAGACAAAAAAAAAGCTCAAACAAAACGAGCCCAAAATGCCTACATAGCGCACATTAGTCTAAGGTTAGATCGAGTAGTTGATTGAGAATATCGCATAAGTTAAAATTCAAATAATTTCAACAAGGGTTTCGTTTGCTAAAGGAGAGATGGGTAATGAATAACATGAGACACTTTGGTCCATATCCTGTACATTCACTCTTCATTTTGAAGGTTGAGACTTTAGCTAGGATTCCATCTACAAGTTTTGTCACCTATTAATTTCATCAAACTGTTATCAAGCTATATATGCTTTACCTCTATAACCATGTCAACATCTTTGAAATCTGAATAGTCTAGAACACCCTTGAGAAGTGACAGGGCCCTGCTCATCTTTTCATGTGTTAATGGCCCTCTCTTGACCAATCCTTTGAGGTTTGCTATAATGAAACACATGAAAAATTTATCAGTACAAACGCCACTATAAAATAATACTTCAATATTCTGTACATTGCTTAAAAATCCCTATAGTTTGAGATAATTGATCTAAGCCTTTAATATTCCTTAAAATAAATCAACTATGTCCATAGAGTTGTGGCTTGCTTCAGTATAGCATACATACATCCAAAAAAAAGGTAGTCTTTACAGAGATACTGACTGAAAGACCTTAATAAGGTATACGGATCTGATTGAAAGAACTTTAAAAACGTAGATCAATTTCCATGGAACCATAGGGAAATTATGCTGATAAGGTACATATACTCCACCCTTAAAAATTTCACAAGATAAAAGTATAAAACCAACATGAATAATTATTCATTATGCTAGTATTTATTCATACCTTCTATTGATTTCATGCCACGGAAATTGGGATCTCTTTCCTTGAGGATAACAGTTACATTGCTCAGAATAAGAGCTGTAGCAATGCCAGAACCCATTAGACCACCACCAATGATAGCAACTTTTCTTATCCCTCTTGGTTTGTGTTCATGGCTAGTAAAACCTGGAACCTGTGTGGAACAAAGTTGTATAAGAGGTGAATATGTTAGAAGTTTTATGATGATCATCAATTCAATGATCTTGTTTCTAGAAAGAGAAATTATATATGATTTTTTGAATTGTCACCAAATGATACATGATTACCTCTAAAGAAAATATTAGGATTTTTGTATTTGCTTTTAGCCCATAACTAATTGTTAACATTTCTTTCACATATAACACAAATTTTAACATTATATATCAATTTTATTTTATATCTTATACAAACTTTAATAATAAAATAATTTTATCTCATATCCTATTTATAATCTAATAAAAAAATCAAATTTATTTTTGAAAGTTAAAATCAAATTTATTTACATATTACACAAAATTCAATAATAAATATTTTTTTTGAATCATAATTTCAGAAATACCAATATAAATTTTCTTTCGCTCCCCACAACCTATTCTCCATTGAACAAGGACTTAAGGTAGTAGGGGTGTGCAAAAATACTTAAAGAACCGAGATCCATCCCAAACAAAGTCTTAGAGAACATGGAATTCTGAAAGCAAAGCCATAAAAGGAGTCTCCAGTCATGCTAAACCAAGAAATTATTAGTTGTAGGAAGAATAACTACTAATCTTTTAGTTGCATGGTAGCTCATGAATTTGTAAGGACTGCTTAATAGATATTTTTTATTTACAAGATACAGAAATGTTGCAACAAACTTGGCAAATCTCAAAATTTACACTATCTATCCACAAAACATGTAAACCTTACAATTTCAATATGATTGCATGTTCTTTTTAATTATGAGTAATGTGCTTTATTTCTGTGTTCATTTGAATGGTATTGTAAGAGTAAATGTACAGTTTCTTTTGAATAATGTGCTTTTTCTTTCATTAATATTCTAGCCTAATCATTTAAATCTTTCAACTGATGAAGGACAAAATCTCTTCCATCCAGTTGTTAACTCAACTGTACTAGTAAAAATATCACATTGGATAAGGAAGTATATAAAGGAAAATTATTATACTCAATGTAATTCCTTCGATTTTTTTGATGATTAATATATATCATGTATGTCTATCCTCCTTTATATATTTAGGTCGCCTCATTGTATCCTAGAGGTTAGGCAAATGCTCCCAAGCAAAGTTAGAAGTATTAGTTCTAACCACATTTGGTTAAGTGGGATGTAAAAGAGGAATTATTATCCATATATATAATATAAAGTTTTCCATTTTAAGTATTAATCTACAGTAATTCTCCATTTTTTGCATTAAAGGGGAAGAACCATAAAGCTTGCATCTGTGATATTGAGTTAAATTGGGAAATGAAAACCAATTCAAAAGTAAAACAAGAGCCAATTCTCACAGAGAGATAAACTGAAAACGCTAATAGCAAAGAGAAAATGTGCAGAAATTGAGTACCTTGGAAGCTGATTGCAGAGCAAAAAAGACATGAACAAGGCTTTTTGAAGTATTTGATAATACTAATTCCTTGAAAAGGCTTGCCTCCTGAAAGTTATTAAACCCACTTTTGTTTATCAGATCTGAAGAATAAAGGAAAAAGTAGATGCATTCGAACTACAAATAAAAACTAGAGAGCTTTCGAGCATAACTAGCATTTCATGGAGCATTTCTATGGCAGCGTTCTTTTACATTCAATGGATTCTAACAGACCTTCAATGTAATCAGGATTTCAAGCTAAATATCTCAATCAAAACCAGAAATTGAAGGGTATAAGCTTTTCTTGCATCTACTTCATTTTTAAACGCTATGGTTTGCTTCAAGTCTCACCTCGTTGCACGAATTAGAATGCCAAAAAAGAGACAAAATACAGTATTGGCTGAAAAGTAGTGGTTTGGGTACGCACAAAGGTGAGTAGAAATTGCACTGTAAGTTTGAGAGAGAAAATTAATGTATAAATGCATAAAGAAAAATAGCAAAAAAAGTAAAGATTCTACAAAGTAAAAAATTTGGACAACAAAAGTGGAGTAAAGTCATAGATTAAGCCAGCTGAAATATTTTGGAGATAGCTATTGATGCATCAAACTTAAAGCTTATAGCTAGTTACAATTGTATTGACATGTTTGCATTCCAACATGTGTAATATTCTCACTTTTACGTGACTTTGTTACAAATACATCAGGGATTAATACAGAAATGCGTAATACTTACTTTCAGAACACCAGCATGTCCTCCATGACGTATGCCTTCCTCAACTGCATCAAGGCATGCATGGTGCTGTGGGGTATTTGGAGCAATCCTTTCAGCCTCTTTTCTAAAAGAGTACAACATTTGTCGTGCCTCGTAGTGTGGGCCCAATCGATCAATACGAGTAAGTGATATAATCCGAGATTTATTTTTGTCAGATATTTCTAATGCCCAGCGCCTTGCTACTTTCAGCAATTCAGGAGGTGAAACTATCTCATCTATAAGGCCATGCTCATGTCCTTCTTTAGCACTTATTGGCTTGGAATACTGCATGAAATTGTAAATGCAATACTTAGTAAAGAAATCTGAGCTTAAATAGAGATATGTGAAAAAAACAGGGTTATTTGAATTATTACTCAATAATAGGATCTAGTTGAATGGTATTCAGTAACATATTTGAGAAAATTAGAGCTAAATTCAAGTGTTCAACAGAGTAAAATTTGACAAAATTGGAGTAACTGAATCCAGTCTTTGGTTATCAAATTTTCTAAATCATAAAACAAAAAATTATGAGAATTTTTTTATACTGAAAAAATTATGAGAAATAGTGGATCTAGATAAGGTGTTTGCCCCCAAAGATTTTCAAAGATAGTTACTAGTAATACTCCATTCAAGAGCATGCCATGTTTACAAATAATCAAATGAATGAGTGTGGGGATGCAAGAAAGAAAAGTCGAGTGCTTGTCTTCCTTTTGTAACAAGAAGTCAAAGAATCTTTATTGAAGGACAATGGTTTGACAAAATCATAAAAAGCAGACATGAATCTTGGTACCATTTTCATAAGAGGGCACATTAGAGTGTTCATTTGATAAAGTTGTGTACAAGGTTTGAAGCAATCTGCATGAACGAGACAGATTGTCCCAACTTATGTTCTACAAAAGTTCGTTATAGCCACCCAACCAATTAAAGAGAAATGGGGAAGAGTTCGAAGCATCGTGTGGCAAACAAACTTCTAGGTTTGTTGCCACCAAAATTTGACAATGTAGAAGTAGTTATAGAAGAAGTTGACAACATGGATGGATATTCTTTGAATAAGAATTTGAGGATTTATTATATATCATGAGCAAAGAATTCAAAAAATGGAGGGATGAAATTTCTACAAAGTAAATTTTCCTCTCATTTTGCAAGCATAATGGATTCAATAATATCTTGATTCCAATGAAACAGTGAACTTTTACGTCATAATGGAACTGTTTGAAGATTATGAAGAAAAGAACACAAGATTGTGAAGTTTGAGATACCATGATGTTATCACTGGAAGGTAAAGATGCTTTTGGATTCCATGTGTTGGTGCTCGAAAAACAACCTCATCGGAAAATTGCTAAAACTTTAGATGACACACTTTGAGCACCAAAGTACAAATGAACAAATTGCAGAAAACACTACAATTTGCTAATCTTGTACCAACATAGATGCAATACAAGGCTTACGTAGGACAACCAACACCCTACTATTGCTACAAGATATGTTTTAGATGAGTCTTTTTCGGTGACTCACCAAAAAGTTACAGTCGCTTCACCTAAGACTAACCTATCCAGATGGCTAACAGAGAAATTTTCTTTGCTATTTTTCTTCTTCTTCAAACCAAAGGCCTCCAGAATGGACTACCTTGGTTCCAATCCTCATTGTTGGATTGATGCGGGACGGAAAAAGATGCTAATGATATTTTATATTTATATTCAGCAAAACCGATTAGCAAAATTATTTTAATTAAGAGAAAAATATTTTCTAGATAAATTATATGATAAATAAGATTTTTAATCCCGTAAATTAAGATATTCTAAAATTAAAATTAAACAAGATCGTATGATAAATAAGAATTTATCAACTTAGATTAGGGCGTCAAATTAAATTCAATAAATCAGATCCGAGGTTCAGGGATTTAGGACAGACGTCTCACAGTTAAATCTAACAGTGATTGACACACAAAGAAATATCGGGTCACACAATTAGAGCCAAATAAATAATCCAAGTCAAGCGAATAATTTGTGTTGAAGTCAAATAATCTGCTTAGTGANGATTTTTTTTTTTTTTTTGAAAAGTGAATAACTAAGCTAATTTAAGGATTCTCACCAAAGGCTAACCCTACCCTTTCCTTCTCCGGAATATCGATCCCTTAACCCGAGTCTAGGCTCTGAGAAAACTCAAAAATAATGTCATTCATCAAATGCTATCTTCCTTTACAATGCAAGGCGACCTCTTTATATAGAGAGATTCCATGTAAAAATTTAAAAATACAATATTAAATACAGGAAATAAAATACCAAATAAATAAAAGCAAATATGAAACTAATTCTATTACAATAAAATAAAATCAGCTCCAAATGTGGTGAGTCTTCAAATCTTCCAGATATGCTCTGAATCAAATCAAATAAAATCAAATCAAATCAAAATAAAGCTAATATAGAAATCTCTAATAGCTCTAATTAATTTGAATTTGAATTTTGATTCAGTACATGATGTCGTCCTAGCCATCCAATTCGATGTTGATCTATGTCCCCACCATGGATTTTTCTTATGATGGATCTCTAGATGCTTTGTATAATCTCTAGCTTCACTCCATGAACATGAAACCAATTCAGCATAAAAATCTTATCTTTTTTTGGATCCTTTATAACATTACAATAGGTAATAGTTTCTTCCATAGATTGACGAATATGACCCTCTACCATAACCATTTGATAGTTCTAAGTCTTCTACAAAAACACATTCAATTCCACAAGATAATCACTTCTTGGTGAATGGTCAATTGACAGCTGCTAGGTTAAAAGATGTTTCCTCAAAGATTTCTCCTTTCGAAGCCTTCCTTATATAAGAATCAGCTACAAGTGTTCTTTTCATCGAAGATTCTCAATGCTTGTCGAAGCCTTGACAAGTCTCTTCAATCACAGTCTTGATGACAAATGGACTTCCTCAAAGGAACTATTTTTGGAGAACACCATTTTTCGAGAAACTTATTCGATGAGTCTTTTGACTTTTTCCTTCTTCCTCCTCTTCCTTATCAAGGGGGATACACTAATAAACTCTCTACACAACTTATAAGAGGATTTCCAAACTCGCTATAGCATGCAAACTTCGTGTTTGGATCTTGTTATTGGCTTCATATCATATCTGACGAATCTTTATTAGTGTAAGTCCTCTTTAGCACCTGGGTATTTTGTCGAGCATGTTCTTTATCCAACGATAATAGGCCTCAGTATGTTTCAAGCTTGAGTGAAATCTCATGCTTTGTTAGGTGGATTGCATTCTGACACATAGCACAATGAACAATCATCTTGCTTGTACATCAATTCTTTAAGTAGTCTCTTCATCCATAGCATTTACTTAGCCCTTCAATTAGTGCTATTAGCTTAGCTTCTATAATCGAAAGTGCCATGCACTTTTGTAGGTTTGATTGTCATTGCAATAACCCTCTCCCAAAAATTTCAATGATGAGGGGACAACATTAACCATTGGCTTATTGGCTCATTCCATAGACTTTCTTAATTCACCATTGGCTTATTGGCTCATTCCATAGATTTTCTTCCATTTTGGCTTCTCCCAACCTTTTAGCTACCAAGGTCTCGGTGCTCAAAGATCTTTTCAACTTTCATTTTGTCTCCTCATTCAACAAACTTGAGGGGACAACATTCACCAATAGGGCGTCATTCGTTACTAAATTAAAGAAGAAGACGATGTGATTTTTCCAGCTCTCTAGCAGTAAACTTAATAGCATTTGGTCTGGTAATTTATCGCCAAACTGCATCATTTTTATTGCTATGAGTTTATTGATAATGCTTTGCATCTCATTTAGTTGTGCAAAGATAGAGGTTCCTTCCGGAAGTTTCATGTTAATGAGCTTCTTGATTAAGAAGGTTTTGTTTCTTGTCATCTTCCTCTCGTATAGGTTCTCTAGCTTCCTCTGGTATAGGTTCTTTAGCTTCTTCTATAATGAATAAGTCATCTCGTCCACCAGCACTAGATGGGACGCACCTCTCTCCAGCCACATTCAAATGCAATTATTGCCTTTTTGTCTAGGTCCTTCCATTCCACTCTCTCCTTATTTGTTAGCCTTTTTTCTAAGCCTAACAGGTGCAACAGATGCAGGTGTAGAGTATTCCATCACCAAAATTCCTAAATTCTTCATTTCCACATTATGCATTGATGAGGACATAATGTAGTATGCTCAAATTAGGCAGGTGATGTATCCAACGGTCGAGATCACATCATTTATAGTGTTGGAAGATTGCTAGGAACACTTATAATAGATTAGATGCTAATTAAAGACTTGATTTTATGTCGATTTGATATTATGCTAATTTTATTTTATTTGTACTTTATTCATTTGAGTCTAGGTCTATCTGATAAGTTATTTTCAGTATTTATTATTATATTTTTAAATTTTATTATGAGACTTCTATATAAAGAGATAGTCATGCAGTGTAATAAAATTACTGTATGAAATGAAATAAAATTTGAGTTTTCTCTTAAATTAGAATTAAAAAATTGGAATAGAAAAAAAGGCAAGGTTAGCCTTAAGTGACAATCTTTCAATAGCTTAATTATCTTTTATATTTTCACTGTAAACGTTAAAATAATAGTATGAAAAATAAAATATTCTAAAAAGCATCACCAGTTAGCATATGGCCTAATAATTGAAATGTAATGCTCTTTTAAATAGCTAAGCTAATATGACAAGATAAAAAGGAGATGTCACTAGACCTCCCCAATCCCAATCAGCACCTTCATCCTACACCCTCTTCCACCGGTGCCGGCATCTCCACATCCGCACAACTAGTGGATCAGAAATCCTGCCTCTGCAAGCAACGTCAGAATCCAGTAATCCGATCACGCAGGAACTCGGCCCACGCGCGCAAGCAAGGGCCGTGCGGGCACGCATGAGAGGCAAGCGGCTCGCCCGCGCGATCGCGCATGCGCTTGCCCCGCGCGGCTTGCCTGCGGGAGCCCGCACGCGCGCGGCCCGCTCGGCTCACCGTAACCCGTTTTCTGCCAGCTTGTTTGTCGCCTGCAGCTCCCGGCGCCTGCGGGTGGCTCGCGTTCCTCGCCACGATCTCCGTCATCCTTCTGCGCCTGCCTAAGCGCTGCACCAGGCAACCGCCGTCTCGCTCGCCCGCACCACGATGTCGGTCGACTTAGGAGTGCTCTGCGTGGCCAATCGAGCCCGTGGAACCCTAGATAAGGAAGAATTGCAGCTAGGTACCAAAATCTTCAGTCTAAGATATAAATCCTATTTGATTCAAGGTTTTTTGCTCGAATATTCGAATCTCATGAAAATATTTGCTCGATCTGATAGTCTATCTACTCTATCATGATCATCAATAACAGATTCACACTAATGTTAGTTTATTGTAAGAATATTCTTATTCATTCTAAATTTGAGATCTGATTTAGTGATTAATCTAAGTTGATAAATTATTATTTATTAGACAACACTTTAAATTAAAATTTAAATTAAGTTAGCTGTGGGATTTGAAATCTTATTTAATCATAAAATTATATTTTAAAAAATATTTTATTCTTAATTAAATAATTTGGTAATAAATATTATTGATTATGAAATTTAAATATTATTTCTATCATCGTCTTGTGTATTTTTTTCATCAATATTCACCATTCTGAAAGTCATGAGAAGTCTCTCATCTTCTCAAATGTCTATGCAGAAGCTCTGATATTACTTGTTAATACTCAAAAAATAATTTCGTCTAAAAATTTTACAGCTGTCTTCTTCTTCTTCTTCACTGAAGTTTAACTTTGCTTAGGTAGTTATTAAAAAATTTTTTTTTTTTTTCTAAATATTTGAAGACTAGATTACTACTCCTAGTTCAGGTCCTCCTCATTGAACTTCTTTTTTAATGATGAATTTTCATATGCTTTTTTGGATCTCTAATTTCGCTTCTGCAACATCACACATTTTCAACTTTTGCTACCCGCTTATAGCAGAAGAATAGTGCAATAGTTTCTTACGAGAATCAGCAAAAATGACTTGCACTTTATTGTCATAATATAACCACTCCACCTTAATGGCCTAACAGAAGACTAATAGGCCCTGTTTGGCGCGAGGACCAAAATAGGACCAAAATAGTACTATTTTAAAAAATAACAGTAATAATAATAAATAAATTATTTTAATTATTCTACATAAATTTTAATATAAAAAATAATATTTTACTTCACATATTCAATAATTTTTAATGAAAATATAAATTTTATTTCACATCTTAGATCAAAATACTCGATTTGAATATTTTGGTCTAAAATGTAAAATAAAGTTGATATTTTTATTTTAAATTGTTGAGTATGTAAAGTAAAATAATATTTTTTATATTTGAATTTGTGTAGAATGATTTAAAAAATTTATTTATTACTATTATTGTTGTTTTTTAAATTAGTACTATTTTAGTCCTGTTTTGGTCCTGTTTTGGTCCTTGCGCCAAACAGGGCCTTAGTCTTCTAAAAATACATGTTTATTTTCGTGAGGTATTTTCTTCTTGGTAAGCATTCGAACAAGTAGCTTCTTATTTTAGAGATATCTCCTCAAAAATTTCCCCCTTCAAGGCCTTTCCCGTACGAGGATCTATCATTCATAGGATTTTTCAATCAAAGTTTTAAATCTTAGGCTTTGTCCTTAGTTAAGTATTCTCTTAATTGAAATTTTAAATGTTTGTTGATAAGTTTTTTTGATGATTTTTCTCGACTTGTTCCTTCTTCCACCGTTTCCTCACAAGGTGAGAGACCCAACACCATAGTGTTGCTCGAAAAATTTAATCCATGCTATAACTCGAAAAGTAGCCAAGTTTAATGAATATGCATGTGAAGCCCATCTAAAATAATAAGAAGAACAACAACAAATAATAATAATAATAATAATAACATTACAATATTAATATGGATTAGCTTAATAGCAATTTGGTTCCTCTAATTTTCCCCTATACGCAATTAGGTTCCTTCAATTTTCAAATTAATTAAATTAGTCCTCTAGTTTGAGATAACGTGCAAATAAGTTAACTGGTATTAATAAAGGAACTCAACGAACGAATTTTCTCTAATTAGTGAACTAATATAGTTAATTTAAAAAATATATCAGCATTTAGAAAAAATACTCTTTATTGGATACTTTAATTAATATTAAAAAATTATTTTGCACATTAGTGAATTAATTTGATTAATTTAAAAAATATAATAATCTTGCTATTAAAAAAAATTATGAAAATTTATTTGCACATAAAAAGCAGGAAATTATCCCTCACCAGCATCATTTTTATTGCCAGTTTAAGCCCCACCAACCTTGGAAGACGCTGTGTGCCTTCAAAAAAAATATTTAATTTTTATAAAAAAAAAAGAATATTTAATTATAAAAAATTAGACTATTGCAGTAAAATGGTAAGATAAATCAGATTGTTATTAATTTAATACTATGAAAATGAATGCAAGAAGAACATTAATGCAACCTCAAAGCATCCTTTGTTTCGAGTTATTTTTTTAATTCAACACAAATTTTAATTATAAAAATTAATTTTATCTTACATCCAACACGAATATAAATATTAAAATTAATTTTATTTCATATTTTACGTACTTTTTAATATTAAAATAATATTCTTTATTATTAAACTTAAAAAATAAAATATTTTTTTGAGACCTACATCTTAACCATCTATGCTTGCTTTTTATGGTACGATTCATATTAGGATATAAAATTATTCCAGAATTATAATTTATGAGCTTAAGCTTTTAGGTTGGTTCGTAATGAGAAACTTAACAAGGTACGTGTTACAGCCACAAGATCTAAAATTCGAATTCTAATAACTCCTGTTTATTTGTAGCATAAGGTTAGAAACATGCTTATACTGATTAATTCTATACTGCGAAGTAAAATAAAATTATTTTTAGGACGTATCCTATAAGTTTAAGCTTTTTGATCGATTGGTAATGAGATATTTAACAATACGCAAAAATTGATTTTATGGTAAGTTTAATATTATGACTTCTTAGGAAAAATCTTAAATTTTCAAATGAAGATGCATATAACTTGCTACCTCCAAAACCAGGAATAACTCCAAGGGTCAGTTCTGGTAAGCCAAGTAGAGCATCTGGTGTGGATATTCGAGCATGACACCCCTGAAAAAGAAGGAAAAGAAGGAGAATGAGATGTAGCGAGTAATATAAGCACTCTGAATTTATATGTTACAGCTTGATGCTCAGTTCGGTAAGAGCTCGTTCGTGTTCTGTTTGTCAATATTAACAGACAAACTTGAATATAATTTTAAAAGTTTGATTCGTAAATGAACAAGCATGAACATACTAGTGTTCTGCTCGTTGATGTACATGAACACTTCATATGATATTCTTGAATATACTCGATAATAAAATACGATATGATGAGTATATTTATGAACATATTAATATCTCGATATATATGAGCTTAAAGATAATTTTTATATTCATGAACTCAAATATATAGAGCTCGTTCGTAAACACATAAGTAAATTCGTTCGCTAACCATATAAACCAAGCTGAAAAGTACCTTATGTTCATGAACTAAGCTCAAAATAAGCTCGAGTTCGATTTTAGTAAATGAAAATAAATTAAACACAGCTCAGCTCGACTCATTTACAGCCCTACCAAAAATAATGCAACTTCTAGCATAATAAAGCAAGCATACCATAGCCAACTCCAAGCCACCTCCTAGAGCAATTCCTTGAATGGCTGCAACAGTAGGCTTTTTGGCACCTGAAGGCAAACATAAACGGACCATTAATAAAGACCAGTGTTGTCGTCATGTCGAGTTCGAGTAAATTTGCCTTAACCCAAGATTTTTATTGGCTTTCGAATCGATTAAACTTTAACTTGATCAACTAGCCCATTTACTGATTTTGATATCGTGTTATGCATACATTGAGTCAGTCTAGTCCCTTTACCAACTCGGTGAGCATATTTTCCGACTTGGTGTGTTTTGAGTTTGTTTTTGTTAAATATCTATTTTGTATACAAAAGAAAATTGAGATACTAACTCAAAATTGGACTTGATCTAATCTACTCTTTTAGGGCCAAGTTATAGGTTAACTCTACTTAATCTAACTACAATCCGCACTGTTGTTATATGACGATCAAGATCCCACCACATAGCTTTAATTTCATTAATAGATGAGAGACAGATTTGGCAAATTGGGGATGATAGATTTTTTATTACGATGATTAAATATTCCTTTCTTATAGCTATTTTCAAATATCTATTACGTATTATATGTCTTGATTTTGCACTTTGAAGTTCAAATTATAATTTAGTTTAATGAAGATTGAGAATGTCATAAAGGTTGAGTGATAATATTTCCTAGTGAAAGTAAAATTTGAACTTTGAGCAAAAATAACTAAATATCTTAATTTAATTAAGATAGTTCCTAACATTTTCTTAAGTTTTAAGAAATATTCATTTAGCTTAATTTATCGTTCTCACCGTAATGTCTCGATTAGAAATTGATTCTGTGGCCTCACCAATTCTTTCTGCCTGGGACATACATTTGTCGGCTAGTGCTACATTTAATTATTGATTTCTTGATTATTATGTATTTATCTTAGAAATTTTCGTACTTCACATATGAACAACTACCACTATTAAATGTACTGATCTTTAAACTAGGACTACACTCGTATTATCTCGAATTATAGCCCGATCGAAAGACCCTCATCTTCCAAATCAGGTGCAGAACATCCAAATTTAGATGCATACCACATACTGGATCATATTTGGAACATTGAGTCGACGAATTTGCAGGCCTACCACCTCTTAGGTGTTGGTTTAACATCTACTCCATTCTGAAAGGGTTGTGCACGAGTAACCATTTATTAACGGTTTGCTTTGAACCTGAATCGATCCATTTACCGACCACCCCGAATCCTACTCATTTGCCCATAACTTTACAATTACCTTCAATTGTATTTGTGACCAAGTCCACAGATACATCAGGCAATAGTGACAGGTCCCCTGCCAATAGAAAAAAAAAATTTAACCAATTGCAAAGGAGTAGCATTGTAATTTGTTATTTGCACAACTACCCATACCAGTTTTGTGAACTTTCTTGAAGACATTGATATCAAAGCCTCCTGAAAACTTCCCATTACCACCTAATTATACAAGAAGGAAGCAATTAGTGATCAGTGGGCCCAATTCAGCCCACAAGCCCATTGGGCTCTTCATGGGCCATTAAATTTGTAAAGGGCTGGCAAATGTAATAAAAATCAATAAAATTAAGTAGATAATTCAGAAATTCAAATTCAATTAACTTTGAAATGGAATATTTTTAGGTTGAAATTAAACATTTTTATACTTCCAATAATCAAATATTAATTCATATGAAAAATGCAAAATATGCTTAGTTCAACGTTAATGTTTGAAATCGAATCAATTCTGAATACTAACTCAAAATTGAACCATTTTTAGTAAATTTAAAACATGAGTAGTTTAAGCTTGAATCAAAGCCGACTCACATGAATCGCTTGGGATGATGCATCAAATACGAAGCAAAATTGAAAAATTTTAGTATATGAAGTAAAAAAATATCTATACCAAATGATAAAATGCCTATAAAAAATTAAAAAGCTTATATAAAGATCTAGTATGCTCATATGAGAGAAAAAAAAAAATATATATATATATATATACAGGAAATTTAAAAAAAAAACTTTTATAAAGTAAAATATAAAGCAAAAGAAGACTTTCTTTATTATAATAAATTAAAATCTAACCTATTTATCAAACAATTTAAACAACAAGACTCTCTTAATTAATAAACTAATTATTTTATTTGATATTTCAACCTATTTATTATAATTTTTAAATAATAAATTCTGATTAGTCTTATTTATAATTTTTAAATTTTTTGTAATAATTATATATATAATATTTCATATTATCATATTTATATTATTAATAATAATTTTTAAAAATTAAAAGATGCAGATAAACTAATTTTAGTATAAAGGTGTAAATTTAAAAAAATTATTGTGTACATTATAATATTTACAAAAAATCAATATAAAATATGTAAATATTATAATGCCGAGTGTCCTCTATGCAAATTGTTTTTTTATGTTGAGGTGGCTCAAACTTTAACATATTTTTAATCTACAAAACTTTGAAAAGTTAAAAATAATAAAAACTCTATTTTTATGGGTTGTCGTGTATAATTTCGTCACAACTTTTTAATTTTGTTTTAACATAAAAAGGGCGTCTTTTAAATTACCACGAGGCACGTGTTATAACTAAAATTAGAATTAAAATAATATTATTTGAAAATAATAATAATAATAATAGTGAGGAAATTTTTTAAATTAATTTATACAAATTTTAATATAAAATTTATTTTATTTTACTTATTTAATAATTTTTAATAAAAATTTGAATTATATTTCACATCTTAAATTAAAATATTAAATTTCGATTTAAGAAGTGAAATAAAATTGATATTTTTATCAAAAATTATTGAATATGTGAAATAAAATAATATTTTTTATATTAAAATTTATATAAAATAATTTAAAAAATTTATTTATTTATTATTATTATTATTATTTAAACTGATATTATTTTAGTCTTAATTTATGATAAAAAAATAAAATAAATGAGGTAATTTCATTAAGCTCGTTAGTGTGGAAGTCGGATTTTAAGCGAGTTTTTAAAGATAAAAAAATATGACATTTAGATACTTTCCGCAAAAATTATTTTCACTTGAATCAGTTAAATGTTACCATTTTTTTAAAATTTAAAATATATATTTAAATATTATAAATATATGTAAATATTTTTAATATCATCTCAATCAATAATATTAATTTTTAATACTTAAATATATATTTTAAAATTACTTAAAATATAATTTACAATCAAACTTATGAAATTTATAAAACAGGATTCACGTTAAAAATATATTGAGCAAGAGATATTCGGATAATGAGTTTTTATTTTTATAAATCTGCGTGAAATTAAATATCGATCTCAAGAACTTGAATGTAATTAACCTATACAAATAAAATATCATTATTGTACGGCAATTTTATAAAAAAATAAAGAAATAAAAATCAATCCATTTTTTTTCAATTCAGANATTTATTTAATAAAATATATATAATTTAATTACAGTCTTATATTAAATATAAATAAAAATATTAATAAAAAGTAAAATTTTAATTTAGTATTAATAAATATCAATAAAATAAAATATTTAATTTTTTATAATATCATATATTAATTATATGATAATAAAATAAAAATTCAATTTCTACATTATAATATTAATAAATTTTTATCATATTATAAATTTAATATTTACTAATTATTAAATTAATTATTTGATTTAATTTTAATTACGAAATGCTATAATCGAGAACCGAAACGTTCAGTTTTAAAAATTTTAGATTCAAAATCAAACCGAGTTATTCCATTTCAGACTCAGACCGAGTTATTCCATTTCAGACTCAGAGCCACCCACACCTGCAGGAGGGAGGGAGAGAGAGAGAGAGAGAGAGAGAGAGAGAGAGAGAGAGAGAGAGAGAGGGGGAGCAGGGGAGCGCACCGGTCAGCACGAGAGCTCTGACGTCGCTACGATCCATGGCTTCGGCGTACTTCTCCTTCAATCCAGCAATGACTGCCCATTTCAAATTAACCCATAAACTTTCTCATGCTTGCAATCTGTTCGACGAAATGCCTCTTCCGAAAACAGAAACCAGACAGAGAGAAGAAGAAGAAGAAGAAGAAGAAGAAGAAGCAGAATTGAAGTCAAGGAGTCATTACCTGTTGGGGCTACCGCGTTCACTGGGGGATTAGACATGGTGATGATGGCGACCCCGTCTTCCCCGACCTCCATCGAAACTCCACTATCCCTCCCCATGGCGGCTTCTTCTTCTTCTTCTTCCCCTTCCACCTCTCTGCCTCTCAGGAGATACTGCTGCTTCCGGCCCAAGTCAGCTCTTTATATCCTATAATACAAATTAGGGTAAATTACAAGTAGGTCCCTTAATTTATGACATAATATTAAATAAATTTATAATTCTAAAAATTTAACATGCAGTTCACTGACTTTTGACATAATTATCAATGATTTTTTTTATTTTTTATTAAAATTTAATAAAACTTTCAAATTACCCTCCTCTATATTCTCAACTTTATCTGTATCTCTCCATAAGCCGCATATAGCTGTGCACAGAGAGAAAGGAATAGGCGGGAAGGCAATGTGGCCCCCGACCTGCCCACTCAAGAGGGGGGAGAGAAAGAAAGAAATTTGAGAATTTTATAAAATTTTAATAATAAAAAAACTATGAAATGACCTAATTGATAATTATAATTCTAATATAATTAAAAACAATTATTCTTGTGATGGTCAAAAAATATGTATTAAAAATTTATTTTATCCTATTTCTTGCTCTATTATCTCTAAAAATTTAAAATTTAGAAATAAAATAAAAATTCAAATGTTTTAAAAAGTTAAAAAATTTAAAAATTAAGAATAATATAATATTTCGTGATTTTAATATAGAGATATTATCCACTTTATTTTAAAAAAAATGTGTAATTTGAGTGATTTTTAGGAGATCACCCATTTTAGTGGTATTCCAACCCAAGCACGCTTAACTATGAAGTTTTTCCATCATGAGTCTTACAATTTTTCCCCAAAAATACTTTTACCATTTGAGATCATGTTATCTACTTATACAGCTCAGGATCTCCCTCCCCGTTCCAATGTGGGACGATTCATTCCTCCGCCCCTCTCACTACTTATTATTTGGCCTAGAAGCACACCAGAAGCCACACTTTACTTCAGTGATTCTTTTCTATTAGGATATCACCTGACAATTACTCTCCGCCCTCTTCGGGCATGAACGCCCCAAATAATCTAAGTACATAATGGTAAACAATCAAAATGTTAATGACTTCATCTTAGTAATTGGGACCAAATAGTAACATTTTTTACAACTTTAAAAACTAAAATTAAATTTATTTTTTAAAAATTTGACTAATTTGAAACACCATTCAACCTCAGCAAGCTGAGATGCAATTTATCATAAATAAAATATCAATTAACTTTTAATCAAGTTAAATCAAACTTTACCACTAACCTTAGAATGAATATACCTAAAAGTAAGCACACCAATTTTCTGCATTGCTATGCAGACAATTTTTAAATTTTTACTATGTCGATGATTCAAAGAAATTACTGGGTGAATCACATGAAACACATAACCCATTTACGCATAAATAGCAACACACTGCATGGGGCACCCAAAGCCCATACTTGATGGCGAAGAGGACAGAGCGAACAACTAGATCGTCTGATCACACCAATACTTTTGTGATATCTTATAATCCAAATATAAAGATATTGACTACTTTGACTTTAAGAAAATATATAATTTAAGCACTTCCTAGGAGGTCACTCATCCTATTATTATTTTCAATGTAAGCATGCTTAACTATAGAGCTTTTATCAACAGCCTTATGATTTTGTCTTAAAATGTACTTCTACTATTTGGGATCACGTCATATACTTATACAGATCAAAAATTCTTTCTTTTTTTAATGTGAGATAATTTATTTATGTGTTTCTCTCATTTTTATTTATCAACTTAAAAGTCTGTCAAGAGCCACATTTTACTTCAATAATTCTCTTTTTTTGAGATATCATTCGATGATCATTCACTACCCTCTTAGACTATTGGTATCACAGGGCCACCAGCTTCATAAGTTTATTTTAATTTGGAGAATATATATGTATACATAACTATCCCAAAAAACACAGCTTCCAATAATGAGGATCATTTTAAAAAGTAAATTGATCGTAGGATCATAATGAAATTTTAAAAATTGGACTAAAACATAATTATAATTAGTTTCAATATCAGAACCCACACCTTACCTTAAATAAGAGTGAAAAATATAAGTAACACATTTTTTAGTAACGATAGATATAAATTTTAGGAGACCACTATGACAATCCGTAGCTGAAAAAAAATCACTAGTGCAATGAGTAGCTCATTGCAGTCTTCTAAGCAGTAGTGAAAAAGACATAAAAATGATCGACCAACATCGAAAAATGACTGAAAATTTTGAGTTGTATAAGCAATATTTTATATGATCTCAAATTATCAATGCGCATTTTGCGCTAAAATCGTGCAACAAGTGGCGGGAACTCTGCAGTTAAGCATATTTGTGTTAGAATAGTTCTAAGACGAGCTGACGGATCGAGTGGAGAGAGAGAGGTAAAGGTATAATGATAATTTTAAAATTTTTTAATAATAAAAAAATAAAAAAAAGACCCATATGATAATTTTTTAAAAACTAGGGACCCCGATGTTATAATTTTAAAAATATAAATCTCTGTGATAATATGCCTTAAACTCAGAGACCTGAATGTAATTATCCCAAAAATTAATACTGACATTTATTTAACACGCGCAAATCTCCTGTTTGCAGTCAACTTTGTGTGGCGGCGCGTTTGAGCTTTAGTTTACTTTAAGAAATTTTAGAATATTCTCCTTCTAGATTTAAGAATTCATAGGTGTCATATATTTTAATAATTTTAAATTTATCCTTAATCATAATGAATTGACATGGCAATTATTTTAATTTTCATGAGTTCAAAATGAATTTGACTTTCTTATAATTTAAAAATTACTCATTTAATGTAGAAATAATTTTCTTCGAATTGATACGACTATATGCAATAAGCACACGTATTCATGCTCTTCCAACTTATTATGATCTCAAGATGTATTAAAGTTACATGGGTATTTAATCCAAGAGAAAGCATTTAAATTTTATGCTAAATAAATTCGAAACCAACACGATGCTAAATAAAATTTAATTAAGGGTAAATTATATTTAGGTTTTTGAATTTATTTTTTTTTATAAAATTTTTTATTATTAAAATTTTATAAAATTTCTAAATTATCCTCCCCTTCCCACATATACAGGCAAGTGCGAGGATCACCCGCCTCACCCGCCCTCTCTTTCCCTCTCTTCTGTCTTCTCTAACTCTCCCTCTTTACTCTATCTCTCTGTTGCATGCGGGGGAGAGAGAGAGGGCCTCTGTTATCGGCCTGGGCGGGCGAGAGGGAGAGAGAATTAAGGCCTAATTAATGATTATATTAAGAGTTAGAGATTCAGATATTAAATTTTTAAATTTATGAATGCATGTAATATCGTGCTTTAAATTTAAAAATTTCAATGTAATTTAGCTTTTAATTAATTTGAATCGAATTCGAAATTAACGGCCGATTTGCTCGAACTCAGCATGTTGCAGGCAGCAGGCCTACATGTGTGAACGGTAGAAGATTTGCATGGATGGAACTGGTAAGAGATTTGAACAAATCAAACTTCTTTGTGTTTCTTTTCTTTGGGGAAAATCAAACTTCTTTGTTGACTTTTCCAAGCGTCACATCTCCCAAGCAGGAAGAAAAAGATGAACTACATTATAACTTTTCAAAAGTTTGAATCTTGAATTATTTTAAGTTTGAAATTTCACACAAATCTTAGGAGTTGAGCACTATCTTTTTTTTTTTTTTTAAGTTGGATCAAACGTAGAGAAATAAAATTATATTTAATTATTTGGACGGGAGATAAAATATACGCAGGAAAGATCAATTTAGTTAGTTTGAAAACTAAAAAGATCCGTTACACATAAACTCAAATAAGAGGGACCTGATTACTATTAATTCTCAAACGTAAAGTAATAAAGCCATGAAGTATTCATCGCCAATCTTCTTGACAATAATGAAATATTCTAAAGGGTTATTTGTGTTTCACTGTGAAGATATCAAATTTCTTCTTTAAGCTTGCTGACGAAACGCACTTCTTCCGTTTGATAGCAATTCTTCTTCATGTTCCATTGAACATAGTCTTCACATCAAGTCTTTCAGCTTCCAAGTCGAGTCAAGCAACCAAATTGATCACCATCTCGATTAAAATCCTCCCCACCACATTGAGTTTTTATTTTCGACTTAAAAACTAATTTGTTCCTCAAAACTCTAATCTTATTGGGCAGTTTATCCTTATTAAAAGTGTGAACACACTTTATTTAATTACAATAATAATATTTTAAATAAACTTATTTTATTATCATAACTAAAAATCCACCCTCCATTAGTGCAATATAAAATTTATCAAACATTAATACATAATACAAACAAAATATTTTTTAAAAATATCAAAAAAAATAATTTCATAACATTTATAAGATTTCAATGACATATATGTAAATATGAACATTTTAAAATTATATATATATATATATATAATATAAGAATACATTAAATGCCATACCAAGAATACTTTTATCTAAAATTTTGTAAATACAATGAAGACTCACATGTATGACAGAACAGAAGGAAACTGATTTCAAATAAACAATATGAAAACTCCTCTCTTAACAATTAACACAGTTGCTTTTATCAAAAAAAAATAATAATAATTTAACACAGTTCCTAGAATTTCAAAAAATTAATTATTAATTTAACAAAAAAAAAATCCTTCATGCAGCAAAAGTATTAATTTCTGCAATTTGCTAAATATAATGCAAAACAGTTGGTAACTTAAATCAGTTAAGTCCCAAGAATTACATATGATAAATACAATAATAGAAGCATTCATCAAATTACAAATATACCAAGTCATAGAATTACCATTTATAGTAAAAGCCTATATGGATTAAACTACAGATAATCACATATTCTGATGATCAAAAGCTATTTATCATAAGAAATTGCAGAAGTTTAACCAAGAGACTAGCAACCATAATGAAGCCATTAACTGAAAAATGGTGTAAGATGAAACCATGTATGTGAAGTTATTTCAATCTCCATCGATCAAATTATGAAACAGAAATATACGCAGAGCGAAAATAAGCAAAAACAATAAAAAGAGAAGCATAAACGGAACCGTCGATTTTACAAGCCCCCTACTTTTCCATTAGGGGGGTTATGCGTCTTCGATTTAGCCAAATTAACGAGATCACCAAACAGCTTATCCTCCGGCTTTTGCGGCTTGTTGGACATCGTTGAATAAGACGAAGAAGAAGAAGATGAAGGAATGTGATAAGACGAGGTAGAGTTCATATAACTATCTTGCATGGATAGCCCATACATCTGACGTGAAAGATTGCTCGAGTTCACATAAGGATATGAATTCCCCATCGGATCATAAAGCGGTGGCTGCATCCCATAAGTATAACCAGTCATATGGATTCCATACATGGGTTGCTGAGGCATAGCAGCGAAGGGTCGTCCGGGTGTGGGCTGAGGATAAACACCTGCTACTTGACTACTCTGGATTGGAGGATACATGCTTCCAGGTAGGCTGCTTTGCAATGTTTGAGGAAGCATTACTCCTATCTGACCACCCTGATATGGTTGGGGTTGGATCCCTCCAGACGGGCCGGGAATCGGTGGTGAATTGACACTTCCAAATGGGACACCTGGCATCGCTGGGGAACTCATGCCGAGATTCTGAACTGTTTGCATTACTGGAGCAGCAGGAGGCTGAGGGTCAGTTGATTGGTAGCTCTGTGTAGATTGAGATTCCCAGGGTGGCGGCGGTAGATCTCCGCTTTGAATATTATAACCTACAGAGAGTACATATTGAAAACGTTTGGCAGAGCATATAGCATTCTGACAAGAGTTTAAAACACTAGGAAAGTGATATTGTCCTCTCATGTTTGTGTTTCTGTTAAGTTCATTTTTGTTGTAAGAAAATTTTAAACAAAAATTCCATAGCCAAGTAGATGAGGAACTATTTCTTCCGGACATACTGCATGAGAGCAAGATTAAAAGATAATTCATAGAAACACAACAACAATAACAAAAGCTTAATCCCAAACTATTTAGGGGAAGCTAAATAGATTTTGTCTTTTCCGTCCAATTTTATTTAAAGCAACACTCTTTATATACATGAGTCAAGATCATGTCTAATAAATATATTCCAAGCCACTTTTAGTCTTCCGTTGACTTGGATGGTTTAGGCATATAAACTGTAGGCCGACAGAAGTTCTAGTAAAGAGAGTTGAGTTATTGAATTTTGCCTGTGTTGAAAGAGGAAGACAAAGAACAAATAAAATATGACAATAAACTATCAAAAAGGATCTCCCATGTTTGGAGATAAATGGGGATTTATTATTTGATAGAGTACAATGGAAATAAAAGATTCATGTTGCCGACCCAACCTAGTGGGATAAAGGCTTGGTTGTTATTGTTGTTGTTGCTGTTGTCACTTTTGGTCTTCCCCAATTTCTTTACTATCCTAATTTGGACCACCTCAAAATTATGTATAGAGGCCTACAGAAATCATAGACATGGCAATACAGCATATAAGAATTTAGCTCTACTACCACTACATCCTAGAAAATGGAACATTAAAGCAACTAAAGTAAGAAACTTACTCTGATCTGGCAGCTGTTGCTGACCATTCCAGCCAGGAGATGCATTGTTCACTTGGGTTCCATGGAGAAACTGAGGCGCTGTTGAATTTAAAATGCTTCCATTTGAATGAATAGAAGGATGCTGTACTTGCTGCAGTAGTTGGTGTGGAGCAGCAGGTGGTGTCTGTGTTGATGGGTGAACTATACCAGAGTCAAAAGAGCTGGATTGATATATACTGCTACTTTGAGTATTGCTTTGAGGAAACATGTCAACAAGGGCTAGGATATTCTGATCAGATGCAGAAGGAGAAGGAGCTACATCAACAGGAACAATGGCTTGCAAATTTCCTGGTGCAGATGATCTGTAGTCCTCACCACTGAGAAGGTCCAAGTGAGGATCAACTTTTGTTGGAGGGGCAGACGAACTGTTTGATGCTGGAGGTCCAGGTAATGCTAACAGCTCGAAGGGAGACGGTCTAGTTGTGCTTTCAGCAGATCTAGAAAGAAAAAATAAAATTTTAGAAGGTAACCCAATGTAAATAAATAGGATAATAGCATATGCAGCAAGAAAAAAAACAGCACATTAAACACCAAATAATGTAAATACATAACATAAAGAAACCTTAAATACCACAAATATACAGCTTAATTTCTACAAAAAATGCTAAGAATATTTCACACTGGGCTTAATTTATTATATCATACTATGGTTAATTCATTGTCTTTTCTAATGCTATGGTATTGTTCATAAGCAACTACCATAATGGTAACAGTATATGTACTTCAATTTGTAAAAATAATCAATTATCAACATGGTAAACTAAACACAGGTCAAACTACAAAGTACTCCTAACATCAACAAAAGTAAACTGCAAGGTTATTTTTCTAGTGCTTACAATTTGTTTTATTAGTAAATAATTTTTTTGAAAAACGCAAATAATAGTAGTTCGCGACACTATGTAATTAGACCAAAATATAAAGCAATAAGACCAAATGAGCTAAAAGTACGAAGCAAATGAATATTCTGGCATCTGATACTGAAAAAGACATTTTTGACTCCTATAAATGCCTATTATCAATACTACATTTCTTCATCAGAAAACTCAACAATGCGAAGTTAAAAAGGAGAATAAAAGAAGGCTTCAGGTTTGAGTGCTTGTTATCTTAGACTGTTGGTCAGGTTATTCAAAGAAGATAACTTGCTACTTGATCAGCAAACAGTTTGATAGAGAATATGAACAACCTAACTTCAGGCTGTTTGATAACAGTTGCTGCTTTTGATTCCTTGATATCAACAAGTGCCTGGAATGACTTGGGTTTCTCTGTACCAACAACGATTCCAGCAGCAATGGCATCATGTTTTGTTAGTACGCGCTGCAGGTCATCATTTAGAGCAAGCCCTTGGGCCAGAAGTTCCTCATCCCTAAGATAAAACAAATCAGGAAGAAGACATTCCTGGAACAAAAGTCATCTCTTGAAACTATACTGTGAATGAAAGTATACAAGACTTCAATATTGAACATAGAACAAATGTCCTAAAAGAGTTGCAGCAATAAATATCCATGGGTGACAAGTTCAGCCATGAACAATTTTAGAGAAGGATAAAGAGCTCTTACGAGGTTGAATTCACAAGTAATACTACTCTCTTCTTGTAGGATCGACATTGCTCGACAAGGTCAATAATCACCTCCTGTCTAAGTCCCTGAAAATTGAAAAGCCATGTTTGACATATGGTATACAAAATTTGATTGGAATCATGATGCCTATAATATGGTGAAATTTGATCTAACATATCAGTAGAAAACTGGAAGCTAATTATTATTATTTTTTAAAGGTAACTGGAAGCTAATTACTTCTTCTATTGAAAAGGAAAAAACTCATTTCATAACGTTGACGTCACGTTGCAGTAAAAAAGAATATGCATCAGCTAAGATTGCCACAAATAAGAAAATTATTACAGTTTTTCTAGAAATACAAAGCATTAAAAAAATACTTAGGGAGTGATGTACCTCTCTGTTTCCAGGATCCAAAGCATTGAGCATCTCTGCAAGAACATCCATAATACCACGGGCATTCTGAATTTCTGCAATGCTGAAAAAGATCCACGTTTCAGTATTCAAAGAAGTAAATTATACTCGGCAATAGAGATTGATAAAGGTGATGCAAATAAGACATGCTATTGACTCTAGGTGATGATAACTGTTTCACCTACTAAAATGCTAAAAGCCAAGAATTCGAAGACCGCTATAATCATAATCATTCATGTGCCTGGTTTGGTTATCCACCTATTCAACTCCTTCATGGCAAAACATCTCAAAATGTTAATCTTCTCAATATATCTGACAGCATGAATCTGGTAATCCACATTGATGAATTTTAAAAATGCCTAAAGGTGCTAATATTTATGTCATTGCTCAAATATCACTCATATTAGCTTGTCTTCAAGTTGGCCTTGAACGATGAAATGAGTGTTTGTGAAGACCAAATAGTTCCGCTTTAATAACAGTGAGCACTGTTAGGGGCTGTGAGTCCTGCAGATGTCGCTACAGTGCAGACGTTGCAGACTGCAGCTAACTAAATCTGTCGTGTACTGTTTCAAGAAATTGGTGAATCACCAGTGCATCCTAATGCCACCATGTCTACAATGTTAGAAACTCTTATCACTACCAAAACAATAAAGAGCACGAACCTGGCAATCTGTTAACAAAAAAAGGGTAAATAACATTCAGGTCTCTTAGTTTAGAACATAATATCATGCAGGTTCGCAATTTTAAATTGTTAACATCTAGGTACGTGACTTTGATACAATTATCAATTGGGTCCTTTTATAAAATTCTCTTTTTACCACCCGATCTCCGTTGGCGGTTGCACAACCTTGCACAAGCATTGCAAGCCTCGTGCAGTTGCGAGTTGGCCGCCCTCCCACAGCCTTCGCCCAAGGCAATGCAGTCGTCGACCTTGCGTGATCGCCATCATACAGTCCTTGCACGAGGTTCCGCGGC
>JAEMOT010002575.1:0-26606 GCA_019297695.1 Apostasia ramifera | reverse complement strand
GGGGGGGGGGGGGGGGGGGGGGGGGGGGGGGGGGGGGGGGGGGGCGAGCGCCCCCTCAACCAACTTTGCAGCATAGGCGAGGAAGAGAGGAAGAAAGGGGAGGGCGTGGGAGAGAGAGAAAAAATAAAATGAGAATCTTATAATAAATTTAATAATAAATAATATAAAAAAATACCTAACTGATAATTATATCAAAAGTCAGAACCCAGATGTGTAAAATTAAAAGTTCATAAAAAATTTAATAATAAAAAATTATAAAAAAACCCAATTAATAATTATATAAAAAAATTAGGGACCTAAATATTTAAAATTTAAAATCATGAAACAACGTGATATTATGCCCAAAACTCAGACACCTGAATGTAATTTATCTAATAAAACAAACATTGGTTTTAACTTTGGAAGTGTCATTAGCTGACCCAATAAACAGAAAATTTTGTTGTTGATCATTTTTGTCAATTAAAATCATATGAAGAAAAGATTGCGCCAAAATGCCATAGTAAAAAAACAGAGGAGAAAATTATTCACATAATTTTAATGTGGAAATCTGAGAATCCAGGAGACAAAGCACAATGCTTAGAATGATGACTTAAATGCACTAGTAATTCTGGTGTTACAAGTGATAAGAAGTAACTAGCTATGTGTGTTTGTCAATTAACTATGGAATCACGCCCATTGCTCATTGAAATCTCCTTAGTACCTATAAGGGGGAAGACATTTGCAGTGAATAAAGTAAAAATGAGTGTATGCACGTTGCACACATTTTATCGTAGTTAATGGACTCTGTTGAAGTCATTTCTAGAAATGTATATTTGCCACACTATTTTTTATGTGTGGTGGATATTGTATGAACGACACTAATAGAAAGTGACAGATAGGTTGGTTTCGGGGACCTATTAAAGAAGATACATCAATCTTGGAAGTCAAAGATGAAAGGCCAAAATCAGAAGTTGAAAATGGAAGCCAATTATTGATGCCAAATGAGATGTTTTTGGCTCATGTTTTGTTCCGCTTTAGTAAAATGGCTCAAGGTCAATCACATGTACGATCGAGATTTATCGCATATTGTCCGGTCAACATCTTCACCAATGAGTAATGCGTCATTCTTGCATGTTAATGCAATCCATTGTTAATCAAGGAATACCTCAAAACTGTCAATTCTAGCATGACTTTTTGGAGCAACTACTTTCCTACCACAAGTTCTGTGTGGAGCATTTCACTAAACGCGAAGAAGCAAAAGGTGAAGCAATAAGTGAACGTCCATCCTACAAGTGTATAGGTCATAAAGGAATAATTTGTAAGTCTATCTTTTGTTTAGCGAGAAATAGGAGTTCATGTTTCGCTTCTACAAAGGTACATTTTCAACAAATTTCAAATTATTTATGGATTTCTTGCAACAATAACAACAACAACAACAACAACCAAGCCTTAATCCCACTAGGTGGGGTCGGCTACATGAAGCCTTATTTATGGATTTCTTGCAATTGAAATTATTTGTTCACTGGAACTAATTGATTGCTCAAATTCAGAGATCTAAAAATTTTCCTTGAGAGAAAATTACTATCTGATTTATTAAATTTAAATTAACGCCCCAATTTATCTTAGTAAAATCTCATTTGCCATTGATCCGAATTAATTTGAACCTTAAATTTATTAATTTGCACCCATAAATAAAATATTTCTAGAAAATTCAAAAATTTATCGATATCTCGGCAATTGCTTGCAAGTTATAAAAACCAGATAATTGTCTATATGCATCTTGGGCAATCTCTTCTTATCTGTTTATTTGGTAAAAATTTCAACAACTAAAACTAGACAAAAAAAATGGTAGTCTGCCTTCAAAAAAAAGGTAGAAACGATAGTAAAGATGTGCTTGTGATACAACCAAGATTTGTTTTGAGAGCTCTATCTTAAAAAGATGCTATGAAGAACTAGGGGATGAAAAAAGAAATGCACCTCAAAGTAGGAAAATCGGGTTCAGTAGAAGACTCTGGCATCTCTTCTTGATAGTCAGAATTTCTCAGATTCTGAGGATAGGATGTCAATGGTTGTGTCTGTGGAGGGGTAAATATAGGTGCAGACCTCTCAGATCTTTGGGGAAAGACGGCACCAAGACGCTGAAAAGGAAATAAAGCAGACATTAGGATAGCATTCTCACAAAAGCCAGTGTTATGACTAATTTGGCTGTCAAATTGAAAAGTTTGCAAGCGGCAGCAACAATTTGGCAATGCAACACAAAAGAAATCAGAAAACAGCAACAGAAAATAATGCAGTTAGCAAAATCAAATTTGGCACGTCACATAAAATTTAGATTGTCTATGAACCCTGATGATCCATCTGAGGCTGGTGTCAAAAAAAAATTCAACCTAAAATAAGTACATAGAAACATGAATCTGTACCAACAATTCCTGATACGCAGCATAATATTGTGGATATCTCGCACGAGCACCACCAAAAGCTTCTTGCCAAGTATCTATCAATACCAGTACCTTTTCCTTGACATGATGATCAGGGTTCTGAAAGCCAAAAACGGTAAGATCACTCTTCTAACTACAAAATCATGTATAAGAGCTATGTCATCAAATATTGAAATATCCCAACCTTCTTCTTCACTATCTTCACCATCTCATGAAGCACATCCTTCTCTGCTACTTGCATGTGGACTATATCTCCGCAATTCTTGATAACTGTCTCCAACAGCTGAAATATAATACATGAAAACAGTGCAAACTATCTTACAAGAAAAAACAGTGTAAACTGGATGTGTTATATAATGTAACCAGGTAATCACTTGTTATAAACTAGACAAGTCTTCACTTCAAAATCGTGGAAAAAAAAAAAGATAAACTGCATCAAACTGATGAGCTACAAACAGTTAAACAATATAGTTATAAGAACAGTAGTACAATACGAGTGCATAATCTTCCAAGTCAAGGCCCAAATTAGGTTTCAATAGTGGACGTAAAACATGTTATTTTCATAGAATAGGAATATAGAACTTATGGTGTTAAAATCATGCAGAGTCAGGCAAAATATTTACAGCTCCATAGCCAACATTGATTTGCACCTAATTGGATGTTGATTCTGGTGTTCTAATCATCCCACCAGTCAAAAAATCAACCTTAGAATTTTACTATTACAGTTCTACTTTGGTTATTAAAGCTGCTCGGTAAAATATATGAAAGTATGAGGATAATCTCCTACTTCATGATCTAATTACAAATTATGAATTAACTGTATTGTTCAAGGGACTAATAAAGCTGTCAAAGTAGTGAAGAAATTTGATTTTAGTAGAATAAGCACTGTACCTCCATTCAGAAGAATTAACAAAGCTATTTACAAACATCTGAAACCTGATGTCCCGTGTTAAATATGATATATGTGTTTCATGTGCTAAATATAACAAACAAATTACCAATTAACTACATTCTACAATGCATCGAACTGCCTTCTCTTTAACTCTTCTGGAACATATGGTACCAGAACAGGAATTCTAATCCATTGTTTTTTTGGCCGCAGAAACTAGCTGCTTTAGTGCACACTAGATTAGCTGCTATCAACAACTGGCACTTTTTCGAGTTAGCAACTGTTCGCACCAATTACTGATCACCCTAAACAGTAAAGACAGTATTATTCACACTAATAGCATCTATGATACTACTCGTAAGAATTTTGTAACTTACGACTTCATCTCTCTTACATTTTTTTCCTGATCTTCTCTAAGGCAAGACCTTTCTGCTTGCCATATGAGCTTGAATATGATCCCATCATGGTGCCTAGGTCTCATGTACTTGTGCTTCATGCCTCCTACTAGTGGTGGCAACACGTGTTCCCAACTCAAGTTTGGGTCAACCCAATTTCAACCTGACACATTGTGCAAGACCAAAATCCCACTGGCTTAATAAACAAATCAAGAATCAGCAAATAAACCAGACCCGTTTGAATAATTGTGTAACCCCCCCAATCTTCATCACAACTTTCAAGTTATGAAGATTGACAATATGGCTGTTTTGCACGTCTACACCATGAAAGAATAAACTTTAAATAACAAAATTGCGGAAAAAAGTATTCAAGAAGAATACATCCAAAACTAACATTAGATTTTCTTTCAAAAAAAAAACCATTAGATTCCATATTAAATTACAAAAATCAAGCAATAGTTTTTTAAATGGGCCATTGGTGGTTTGAATGGGTCAACCTCCTAACCTGAAAACCCAATCTCATATGTGGATCATATTAAGGTCGGCCAACACCATACCCAATGTCAAGAATTTTCATCCACATCTCTTGTGACCAGTTTTAGTTCCAATTCGTTGCCAAGACTCCTCTGATCGCAAAGAGTACTACTTTGTACCACTATGAACCTTAATGGACTAGCTACACATTATGTACTCAAGAATTTTGACTTTTTTTTGAGAACATTTTGACTATGTTTGGTCAACAAGATAAGATAGATCATATTACCTTTGACGGTCTTGTAAATGAAGATTCCACCTTTTCATCTTGGTAATAAGTGTGAGAGGGAAAAACAATCTGCCTTCACATATGTATTATTAAAATTTTATGTATACAATTACATCAATACCCTTAGTCTACTACATAATTACAATAGGATTCTCCTACCCCTCAAGCTGGATAATATATATAATATAAACCCAGCTTGTTACAAATATAATTTACTCTGAGGCCTCTCAACGATTTTGTCAATAGATCAGCTAATTAATTATTGGAACTAATATATGTTATGATAATTTCCTTAGACTGTACCTTTTCTCTAACAAAGTGACAATCAATTTCAATATGTTTTGTCCTCTCGTAAAACACTGGATTTGAAGCAATATGCATAGCTGTTTAATTATCACAATGTAACTGCATAAGCTCTGACCGAGAGAAACCTAACTCCGTCATCAACGGCTTGAGCCATACTAGTTCACAAGTGGCTAGTGCCATTGCTCTATATTCTGCCTCAACGCTGGACTAGGCAACTACATTTTATTTCTTGCTCTTTCAAGAGATTAAGTTGCTACCAAACAATACACAATAACCTGAAGTGAAGCATTTATTAGAAGGAGATCTTACCCAATCAACGTCTATATAACCTATCACTTGAAAAGCACCATAATTGTGATATAAAAGTTCTTTTTCTGGAGATGCCTTAAGGCATATAAGAACCCTTAAAGCTATCTCCCAATAACTTTCACAAGGAAACTCAAGAAACTAACTAATTGCACTTACAACAAATAAAATATTAGGTTAAGTTACTGTCAAATAATTAAGTTTGCTAACTAATCTACAAAGATTGTTCTGGATCATATATCAGCTTCCCTTATTTCAACACTAATTTGACATTAGAATCCATAAAAGTGTCAACCAAACTAGCGCGCAACATACCAGCCTCCTCGAGCATGTATAAAACATATTTTCTCAGTGATATATATATGTCTCCCCTTAAGCTAGTGATGCAAGGACAGATGAATAATGAAGCAGTTTTAGAGATCAGCAAAATTATATATATAGCAGAATAGTCGCAAATTAATGCTAAAATTTTCATGATTCAACTTTGCAATGACTGAGAAATCAATTAAACCCACAAGACCAATTACTTTCAAAATTTTAAATAAATTAGATCAAAGGTAATTGAACAAATTACCAATTCAGATTAAGGCGCAATTCGGTTTTCAACAAATCAGAAATGGGGTAACAGGAATATGGGAACTCACAATATTTAACAATAATTAAATTACACTCAGTAATGAAAGATCGCATAAGCGGAACAAGTTCGAGCAAGTCACAAGCGAGTAGAAAGATCCAGAGTATTCGATTTAACCAGGTTAAAAGTTATTGGAGTTCGTACCTGAGTCAGATAATTTAGGGACCACGATGTAATTTCTCAAAATTAGGGCTCGGGCAGTTGTGGAGGACGCGTCGCGGGGCGCACGGTGTTGGCGCAAACAGGACGCCGACGCTGGCGCGCGCAAGTCCCATTTGCAGGATCGAGCGAGGCGGCGGGATCGGCACGCGCGGTACGGCGGGTTTGGTGCGGCGTGCAGGGCCTCCGGGTGCGTCTGGCGGAGCTGCACGGTGGTGTCGAGCGGAGCTGTTGTATTCTCGTTGACGTAGTCAGCGCGGGAGCATCGCCGGCGATGTGGGGGCCCGAAAACGTGATCACGTTGGACAGGAGTCGGCGAGCTAGATGCACGAACACAGGCTAGCGAGTGGAGTGAGCGAAGATGAAACGAGATAAAAGCTAAGGGGTGTAAGACAAATGGAATTAAACTTGGACGTGAAGAGCTGGAGTGGGTGGAGTTTAGGGATTCTCACCCAAGGTCCAAGTCCTTCCCTATCAGGGATATCGATTCATTTTAGAATCAAATAATCCTAAAGGAAACACAAATCAAGTTCATTCAGCATTAGGGAAATAAGAATAACAGGGAGGCGTTTATATAGACCTCCATACAAACTAACTTAATAAAGAAAAATACATAATGTAATAATTTTCTCACACAAACGAGAAAATATTAGATAACATGCCTAAAATAACAATCACAGAAATATAAATAACTAATACAGAATAAACGGGGGAAATAAAATCAGCCTAAAATGAAATCTCCAATCAATCAAAATGAATAGGAGATTTCCAATCCATCGAGTCAGCAATCCGCAGTATCCATCTTTCCAAATCAATCTTGATGATCAGTCGATCCAGATCAAAGCAGTGTGGCTAAATCCCAGTCGTCGACAATAAATTCTGTCAAGAATGAATCAACAGTCAATCGTGGTGTCCCCACCAGCTAGCAACTTCAATGCCCAAAAAATATCTCAAATCTCCTAAATCTTTGGTTTGAAATTGTCAATGTAAGTGGTCGTTTAGTTTAGAAATCTCATCATTGTCACCCCCTGTGATGCTGATGTTATCCACATAAACAATAAAAAGAATCCATCTTCTAGAACTGGAAGTCTTATAAAACACTGAGTGGTCATATATATTCTGAGACATGCCAAACTAAATTGAAGCTAAACAAAATTTACTAAACCAAGCCCGAGAGGACTGCTTCAAATCATATATTAACTTCTTCAATATACAGACTATTCTAGACTCCACCTGAGCAACAAACCCAGGTGGTTGCTACACATAGACCACCTCATTTAGGTTTCTATGACGAAAAGCATTTTTAATATCAAGCTGATATAAAAGTCACTGAGAAACTATTCTAAAAGTGAGAAATAGATGCACTGAAGCTATTTTGGCCACTGAAAAGAATGTATCCATATAGTCAATGTCATAAATTTAGGTATAGCCTTTTGTTACAAGTTTAGCCTTTAGATTATCCACTAAGTCATCAGGGAAAGTCTTTATGATATATACGCATTTGCATCCAACTGTGGACTTCCCAAAAGGAAGAGACACTAAGTCTCAAGTGACACTGGAGTGTAATATTGATATCTCATCTATTATAGTTTGTCTCCATCTTGGATGAGACAATGCTTCTAATAGAGACTTAGGGATAGCTACTGCAAAAAGAAAAGAAATGAAAGTAAAGTAGTTTAGAGATAGGACGACATAAAATACATATAAAGAAATAGGATGAGAATTGAGAAATAATGCATTAACAAGTACTTTTTCTGAAAGCAATAGAAAGATCAAAAAGATCATGATCAAAAGTAGGACATGGGATTGTAGAGGCATTTGGGAGGGTAGTGGAGTTGTCTGGAGCTGTTGCAGCAACCTCGGTCCAAGGATGTCGACTATATGCTTGCAGTGGTTTAGCCACTGGTACCACTGATTCAGAAGAAGAGAGAAATGGAATAGATAAAGACACAGGAATTAGAAGAGCCTTTGAAACAATTTCTGAGGAGGTAGGTGCACAAATAAAAAATGGAGTAGAGTCGAACAATGTTACATCAGCAGACACAAAGGCCCAAATGCATATCAGGAGAATAATAATAACACCTTTTTTGAAGATGAGAGTACCTAAGAAAGACACATTTGACTGACCAAAATGTGGACCAAATAAGTGCAACCAAATACACAATGTAGAAAACTATAAATTGCATCTTAGGAAAAATAATAAAAAATAGAATTTGATCATGAAGGATAATAAAGGGCATACGGTTGACAAGGTAGCATGCTGTGAGGGTTACATCGTCCCAAAATTGTAGAACTTTCATGCGAAGTAATAAGGTACGTGCAGTCTCAACCAAATGCCTAGTCTTCCATTCAGTAACACCATTTTATTAGGGTATACATGAATAGGAAGACTGGTGAAGTATCCCCTAACTTGACAAGTAAGACTAAAAGGTATTTGAAAAATACTCCTTTGCGTTATCACTAACCCGAACAGAGACATCAAACTATGTTTTAATTTCTGCACAAAAAAGTGAATATAGAAAATAAGTATAAGCGGTCCTTCATTAAGAATAACCATGTCATTTTTAAATGGTAATCAATAAAGGTGATAGAATATTTGAAACTCAGTTTAGAAGTGATACAACCAAAACCCCAAACATCTGAATGAACTAAAGCAAATAGAGCTGAAGCTCGATTGTTGGATCGACTAGGAAAAGTAGATCTACAATGTTCTTCCAAATGACAGGACTAATACTCTAAACTTTTAAGATTGGAAAAACTAAGAACCATCTTTTGCAAACTCTACAAATTAGGGCACCCAAGACGACTATGAATTTACAATGGAGCATCAACTACAAGTGCAAAAAATAAAGGAGACACAATCAGATGGTATAATCCCTTAGATTCATGCCATGCACCAATTACTTTTTCAGTCCACAAATCTTGAATACTAAAAGCATTAGAGATAAAAGTTATAGAAAAATATAAAACTTTTGTAAGTTTACTGACAGATAATAAGTTCAAAGAGAACTAAGACAAATAAAAGGCAGAAGATAGTGATAATGAGGGAATAGAAACAACACTATTGATTCCTTTTACTAATGGTATAGATCCATCAGCGAATGTAACATTAGCATTATGTGAAGATTCTTTAAGGTAAATAAAAGATAAACTATTACCATACATATGGTCAGAAGCACTTGAATTAAGAATTCAAGAATTAGGACTAGCATTGTGAGACAAGCATGTTGTGAATCTGCTCCCCTGAACCAATGTGGTTACTAGTTGAAAGGTATCTTTTTGAGAATCCTGCAACTGAAGTAAACTATAGCACTCTATAATAGAGAGAGATAGTAGACCTAACATTAGAGGGTTGGCTGCCCAGAAGTTCATCTTGTGTTGATAGTATAGGTTGCACAATATCATGCAAGATGTCTTCCAGGCTATGAAATAGGAGTATGATATGGCAATATAGTTACGATACGATAAAGATACGATGATACGACAAACTTTAAAAAAGTAAAATACGGATACGTCAAAATATGACGATTATATATATACGTGTATAATATGTCATATTATCATATTTAAGGTGTCGCTCATATGGCAGACTAGAATTACTTATACACCTTGCTGATGTGAATTTAAGCAATATCATTTGATTTTTTTTCAAATTAATTATATATTTTTAAATAGTATGGATAATCTAACTTGAAAAAATAAAAATCATCCTTCAACAGCTGAATTTCAAAAAAAAATTAAATTTAAAATAATGTCATAAAATTTATTTAATTGCTTCCATATCTATCAAAGATTATCTAGTGACATGAGAGTTTAAATGTACATCAATAAATTAGGTTAAGTTTTAATTTAAATCTAACCTAAATTACTTAGCTAGATGCAAACAAGATACAACTAATAATAATACAGATGTTATGATCAGAATATAGATATATTGATCTAATCAAAGTAAATGTATGCTCTATTCCCTTCGAGTCGTTGACTCAATAAATAAAATAAAAAGACCAAAGTTCTATTTTTTCATAATACGAGCTTGATTAAGGTAAAAAATGTGATCGATATTCAACAAAAGCAAATACGAATAGTATCAATTGAGGTAAAAAAAAGCGACATCACTGATATCTATAAGATCGCGAAGAATGATCATCTAAAATAGATGATGTAGCACCTTGCAGTTTCCAAATATATTTCTGCTATCGAAACACTATCGTACATGAAGCTCTTGGTAATTCCAATTACTAAGCCCAGTGTATTGTTCACCCAATTTTAACATATGAATCTATGTATGAGTTGCATTTTATATACGAAACATCTCTTTATGTTTTATAATGAGAGCCAAATCGACTATTCCAATATTTTTTTCACTAATTAGAAGTAAAAGGAAGTATCACACAAGTATCAAATTTGATACACCATGTAGCATATTGAATATGTATTGGTGAAGCGCCGAGAAATTTCGATATCTAATACGAATATAATACAAATACATAAAACTTCATGAAGTATCGATACTTCATAGCCTCCAGATTGATAGTAGTTACATCGATGTAGGGTAGCTGGAATATGAACAATAACATCACGAATATTTAACCTCATAGATTATGGAGATTTAGAATGGTGTTGAGACTGCTAGAGATCACGGAAAGGAGATCTGCTTGGATTTGCGATACCAAGTAATATCCATGCAGGTGCACAGTGCATGGAGTAAAGGAGAGCTCATATGGAAGATCCCTCAGTGAGGAGAGGAGAGGTGAGCCGAAGAGGTAAAACAAGGCTACAAGAGCATCGATAGCAGCGGAAGCAACGACTGTTGGAGTTGTGGGAGTAGAGAAGAGCTAACAGAGGAAAGGTGCGGGAGTAGATGAGAGCTTGCAATGAGGAAAGGAGAAGTCAACCAGAGAAGGAGAACGCTGCAACTACTGGAGCTGCGTGCGGGAGTAGCGGGAGCTGCTAGCAAACGATGTTGCGGTTGCGGGAGATGGAGAAGGCGAGCGGAGAATACATGCGGGCTTGCGGGCGGAGATTTAGTGCGTGAGCCGAAACCCCTAGCCTGACGAACGAGGTCGCCTTAATACCATGTAAGAGGAAAAA
Organism: Apostasia ramifera; assembly: GCA_019297695.1. NCBI lineage: Eukaryota > Viridiplantae > Streptophyta > Magnoliopsida > Asparagales > Orchidaceae > Apostasia > Apostasia ramifera. The sequence goes on along the minus strand of JAEMOT010002575.1, from coordinate 15,646 downwards.
ACTATCCGCTTAAGCAACACCCTCTCTGCCTTGACATATTTATTATTATGGTTTTATGTATACAATTACATCAATACTTTTAATCTAATACGTAATTACAATAAGATCCTCAACAATAAGAACACTACAATGTTATGAAATGACTTCTTAATAACATAGCACTCTCTCAAATGTTATGTTTCTTATAACTGCAAAGGAGATCTAGGTCATTGAAAGATATGTATGCTCACCAAATTAGCATCACTAGAATTTATGAACTCCATGAGAATTATTTTCCCTAAGGAAGGAAAATCAAACAAATAACTTGTATCTCTCAAAGGAATTTGGGATGAATTGCACTTCGGCCAAACAATTATACTAGATTTACAAAGAAAAATAAGTAGAGAAAGGAGCAAATTGTTGCTAATTTTCTACAAGATTTGGTTGACAACCTTCACCTTGTTCAAGGAGGGCTACTAAATAATCATACTTTCCCATCTCTAACCAATGCTCATGAGTGTGTCCTTCATGCTTATGTGATTTTTGATACTACTATTAAATTGTACCTGCGTGACCTAGTTATATTTGCTTAAGAAAAGATTTTAATTTCTTCATGTCTTTGATTGTTCACAAAGAAAAGAAAAAAATTTTGTTGATAATCATGTTTTTACTAATAATGCTTTGAAACAAATGAAAATGAGATAGAGACATTTTGTCATCAAATATAATTACATGCCAAAACTTTTGTCACCATACATCGGACCAAAATAGTGTTATTGAGAATATGATATTCATCATTTTGATATTATCAAAACTTGTACACCATGCATCTCACCAAAACGGTGTAAGTTCCGGTGTCAAACTATAATAAGCATTCTTACAAACTTATTAAATGAATTTCTTTGAGTTACTCTCAAACTCCAATAAGGATTGATCTTTTGATCCAACCTCTCACAAATGTCAAGATACAATTGATGTGACAAATTTTGAAGAAACTCCATATTTCATTAGTAACACATCCCCTATGAGTGAGTCATTTTTAGTACCTTTACCACAGCTTGTTTTTTCAATTACAACACCCTATTGATGGTATCGATGTAGTTCCTCCTACAAGAATTCCTATTGTAGATGCACACTCGTCGCTCGAAACAACTTCCTCCATCTCATTCCTCTACTGATTCAATTAAATTGTTTTGCCTTGATGTTCCAGTAGCTCTTAGGAAAGGTAGGAAAGGTCCTCGTACATATGGAAGTCATCCCATCTTTATTTTGTTTCATTTAGTCATCTTAATCCTCCTTTTGTGCATCTGCCTTGTCTTCGTCTTCTGGATCTATTCTACCAAGAAGCACTTAAAAATCCTACCCAGAGGTGAGCTATTGATAAGGTGATTGCTATACTAAAAGGCAAGTGCGAGCTGACACTACGCCCAAATGATGCTAAGGTTAATTATCTTTTGTTGGGTATTCATTATCAAGCATCAACCTAATGGTTTGGTGGATCATTAACAAGATTGTCTTGTTGCGACTTGCGAGAGTTAGAATCATATGGGATGGACTACTTTAAAACATTTGCTCTTACCCAACTAAATTTCATCCTATGTTTATTTTAATTGTCAATGAACAAAGATTAGCCAATGTACTAGTCTGATGTAAACTACACAATTCTATATATAGTGATATGAGGAATAAGTGGAGCAACCACCAAGGTGGGTTTGTTCCTCAAGGGTAGAATAAGTTATGCAAATTTAGATAATTTATGGAATTAAACAAAGTTCTACTTAATTTGGGAAGTATATCTGGGTTATTAATATTAACTTCAACAAGTGCATTTCGCCCTATCTTCATTCTTCGACGATCATCTCAAATAATTATTTAAGTGTATATTACCTTTCAGCAATTGAAGAAATCAAATGTAACTTGAGAAAATTTCGTGACAAAAGACATGGACTAAACTTGTTACTTTCTAGGAATAAAGTTACCAGAAAGTAAATGATGCTTCTTTATCATCAACAGCATATGACATAGATCTCCTCAAAGAAATTGATCTTGAGTCTAAGCCCTTGTTTTGTTTAGGGACCAAAATGAGCCGTAAACTCTGACATGAGATGACAGGATATTGAAATAGACCATCATTTAGAGTGAGAAGTTGTACACAACACAACTTGGTAATCCTCATACTCACTCTGAGGTCAAATCGTCAATTTCCTCACCAAAACTCTAAGTAGTAGTCGATTTTATACAACAACATAGGCATGTTATACATATATGCTTAAGCTTGAAGGGGACTATTAAATGAGAAAAATGTGTTAGATGTTCTAAACATAATAAACCTGTAATAGCTAGAATTTCTTATTTGCGTAGCTAGCTAGATTTACTTTTTTATTTGGTCATGATTTTTAAGAACGCTATAATATCTATTCATGTCTAGTATCTAATATCTGTTTGTCATCCTATAAAAGTGCTTGAGATCCTCTAATGCAATACAACAAATCCTTTATGCTCTTTCTCCTTCTTAATCTGCAAACAAAACAACTCCAGCAATAAACTTCTAAGAAAAATGTCATTTAGGGCTATATGATTCGAGTTTAAATCCAACTTCCCTTAAAATAAGTTGATATTGGGTTTAAAGCAAACAAATGGTGGAGTAGATCAGAATTTGACCAAGTATATTTCCACCTATACCTCAAAATTTTCATTTAAAGTACCAAGAGTTTCCCCCACCCACCTACTAGGTTTGAAGTTCTTATACTCAGCCAAAAGCCTACCTCCTAAGGTCTAAGGTTAACTACGCATTTGTCTTTTAATTGAAACCAACTCTTCCTTCTACATGCCCTAATTTAGTGTCTTGTTTTGGGTATTACTTGTATATACCAACCTGTTTGTGCTTGTCCTTAGAGGAACTCTACCCTCCTTGTTGTAATATTTATTTGATGATATTGGTAAAATCTATTGTTTTTATGATAGCAGAGAATACATTAACATAGCTTAACATAAAAAGAGCTTTTTTAACGTAGCTTAACATAATAAGTGCATTCCAGTGCAACTAGACGAGAGATTTTGACATGCAAGGGCGATTTTTCTTCAATCTCAAACCCTGTGCAATTCTTTAACCTAATTTTAATTTCACTGGCAGCCAAAACATCCCCAGTATGACCTTAACCCCAAAATAACTTAAACCCGTAGACAGCATAGTAAGTTCCATCCAGTGCAACTAGAGTAGAGATTTTGATATACAAGGATAATTTTTCATTGATCTTAAACATTGGACAAGTATTTAACCCAAATTTAATTTCACCAACAGCCAGAAAGTTCTCAAAATATCCCCAATAACTTTACCATGTTTAGACTGAAAGCATTAAAAGTCAACATGTTAATAATCCAGTTAAAATGAATCCAAAATGAGATGGTCCCATAGAATGTATAGAGTTCAGAAGCCAACTAACTTTATTTGAAATACTTACAGTAAGCGAAAGAAGCTGAACCTTTGGATTCTTGCTCAAAAGACGTTTCTTTATTCCTTTCACAACATCCTTGGCTTGCCTGCGGGAAAAGCATAGGTAATGGATAATACTATAGAACCGCACCAATGAAAAGCAAGAAAATTGACATGGCAAACAACCAACAAAAATCTTTACATTTAAGATGGACAAAAAATGAGAATCTAAATTATTATGAAGTATAAAACCTGGAAGTGCTAGATATATGATTTTAACTTCAGAAAGGTAAAAGCATGTAGAAGTTATGTACGTTTATATGTATATATGATATGCATACATGCATGCATGTATTCTATTTTTCCATACAAATGAGTAAAGAAAAGGGCAGATCGGTGAACCAAAAGAAGTAACCGCCACAGCGATGTAAAATTTAACATCCTAAAAAGTTCAAGCAGGCAGCATAGATCTATCAATCAGAAATACGATCATCAATTTGATCCACTGGACAATCACAGGTTCTTGATTTGGCCAAAAAGTCAGCCTGGCTAAATATTCTAATTGAATATCTGTTGGCTAACTAATAAATAGCTCTAAATGCCAATTGGAACTCAACTATCATCCCAAGTGGTATCTTCCACTCTTAACCCCTTCTCTTCCTCTACGCAATAGATCTCGCATAACTCTTTTGCTTCCTCTGCATCATGGATCTAAATTAGCCCATTCTCTTCCTCTGCGGGAAGACCTTTTGGACAAACTCAAGCTTCACAGAAGTTAATCTATTTCCGGATTGCAGATTTAGCAAGCAAATAAATCCAGCTACCTAACCACGCTAAATCATACAGTGTCAAGAATAGCCCATCACCATATCTAATGCACAACCCCCGATTAATTGTTTTCTCCCCATCCAATGTTTTTCATTTAAAATCACCTTGTCTAATGCACAACTAATTTTATAACTCCTCCTTTAGCTTTTACCATCCTTGAATAGCCGACTGTTGTTGGATCTTGTTGCTCTTGCTAACTACCAACCAGATCTCCTTTGTCCCTAGTTAAAATATTTTTCAAAGACTCATCAAACCTTGCCAACCACCCCCTGTCAAAATACCTCCTATTGCGCAAAGAAGTTAGCATTCCTAGTGGCTCACTAGCCAAATCTCATTATCCAGAGCGCCAACTGCCTTCTACTTTCACAGCCTCCCTCTGTCTCCAACCCTTTAACCTTCCCAGCCAACTTTATTTCAAGCAAACAACAAGAAATGAGCCAAATTTTTGTTGTTGCGTTGGGCTTGCTTTGTTGAACTTGGGAAAACCCTTTGGATTAAATCCATATGGTAAATTCAAGTTCATAGTCATCTAACTTCGCATGATAGGCTTTAATTGTATGGGTCAGTTTGCCACTAGACAGATAATAACTGATGATTGTTACATTAATAAAGACTAGTAAAAACAAGAAAGATTAATGAGGTAAAGAGATAAGCGAACAATACACCTTAGCATACCTTATCATATGCTGATGATGGTCTGTTTCAATATCCTGTCATCTCATGTCCTCATCAGAGCACCTACTACAATCTCAACAACTAGCACCTACTGCAAGATCACACCATAACGTTGTTCTTCTATGCCTTACAGCCACAGAATAGGAGCATGCCTTACAGTGAACCAAGCTGCTCCAGTGGAACAGACAATAGTTTTGTTGATACTTAAGCTCTAACAGTGTACCTTTTGCCAATATTATGCTCACCTTATGCAGAATCTTGTTTTGCTCTCAGGAATAAATGGTAAGCTAACATGATCGATGAATGTTTTAACATAGCTACGTTAAACCTAATTATCTCATAGTCTGAGGACCTTAGCCTTAGGCCTTGTTTGATTAGAGTATGTTTTAGAGAGATTTTAAGTTTTTTTTAGATAGAAAAAAAAGAACTATTTTAATGTTACGATGTGAAATAAAATTTTATTATTAAGAAATGTGATACATGTGAAATGAAATTGATTTTTTTATTAAAATATGTGTAAGATGTAAAATAAAATTAAATTTGAAAGTTGAGATTTGTGTAGGATGTGAAATAAAGTTGACTTTTAAAATTTAAATTTGTGTATGATGTGAAATAAATATAAAACAATAATGAAAATATTTTTACAGCAATTTGAAGGTTTTTTAGATACGAACCAAACGAGGGTGTAGGGAGCACTAGGATTTCAGTCAAAGCTACTAGTTTTCTCTCTAGTCAATTTTTTGTCTTTTTGTGCTCAACTATAGATAAATTTGAGGGCTAATTACATTCAAGCTCCTAAAGTTTATAAACTAAAAATATTTCATCTAGGTCCATCCTGTTTATAAAATTTCCCATGCGGCCCCTTTTTGATAGATTTCATCAAATTTGGTTGTTAAGCTATATGTTTTAAACAAAATACATTTAGATATTTAAAATTATTATTATAACCTCAACTTTTCTTTCTTCTCTATGTTATATCTAATAGTATTTATAAATGCTTAAACGTATTTTTTAAATACAAATTAATGGCCAAAATTAACAAAATTTGTCAAAAGGAATTCCAAGTGGAAAAAATTCTAGTTCGAAGAAACTCAGATAGAACATCTTTAGTTTTGTGGACCTACATGGAAAAAAAATCTACCTCAAGGACCCGGATGTAATTCAACCTAAATTTAAATACTTCACTTGAGATATGTTACCAAACAAATACTCTATAAAATCCATCATCTAAGTCTCTCACAAGATTATAAACTTGAATACATACTTTAGATTTTTCATAGAAGAAGTTTTCCTAAAAATACTTCAGAGTTTTCATAGAAGACGTTTTCCTAACTTGATCCAACTGTGTCCTCTCGTATTTTTAGCGCTTTTCTTTATACATCTCTAAACTTTTAGGTGTAATAGATTGGATTTGAGGCCAAAGAGTGAAGTTCAATTTATCGTCATCTAGGCCAAGAGTGGCAAAAGGAAGAGCTACTTCTAGCTTTGTAACTAGAGACTGTATTGGGTTTCTACAAAGTAAATGGAAGAGATTTTGATGAAAAAAGGAAGAGATTTCAATTGTTGCCTGTCAATGGTTCATTGGTTTGTGATGGGCGATTCTAGAGGAGATCTCAAAGTAGCATCATAGAAAACAGATGTAGGTAAGGTTTGTTGAACCACCTCTATTCCCTCCCTCTCTCTTCCTAGTTTATAATCATGCCTACTTCATAACTGCACACGGTTTTCTTCAATTTATGATTAACTAATGCAACCCCGCCCCCCGCCCCCTCCATAATTGGCTCGTTTGGTATATAGCAAAAATAATTTCACATCCTACACAACTTTCAATTCAACCATCAACTTTAGTTGATATCCTACACAACTTTTAAGTTCTAACATAGCATAGCTAACTCTACTTCCAAATATTAATAAAAGAAAAAAGGGTAAATTGCATTCGAGCTCTTGAGATTAGAAGGACATTGCAAACTGGTCCCAAGGTTTTTTTAAAAAAAACTTATGTGGATCCGAAGGCTAGCTAAAAATTGTCATGTCAAATGTAAAAATTTTCTCCAACCAAATGAGCCCTTTTGGGTTGCACCTAACCTCATACAAACATTTAGAATATTAATTGCAATTGGACAACATGCTTATTTAATCATTAGCTCATCAACAATAATACATTTGTTCTTGCCTAATATTCTTCTAGAAAGACCATAACTAGTAACTTAAAAACAATTTTGAAGTATGCATTCAACACAAAGCATTAGAAGGGATCGCTATATGGAATTGATGAAAACAAATTTAAATATGAAGGCCATCTTTGATACACAAATTTTGGAGGAAGCTTCCTATGTATAACATGGTAGAAGATGTTTCTAAGCCCAGCAATTATCCCATAAAACTGATATTGGGTTAGGTAGAATTCTGCTAATATCTCAATCATTTGTCTTAGACTTATGCTTTACAAGACAAAGTTGAATGGGAACCATTCCTAACCACATTAACTTCTAGACATCTTAACCATACAAATACTACCTAATCCTTTATGGATCCTTTTAAGTGAAGTAATTATTATGGACATTAAATTTTTCAAGACAAGGGACAGCAGGTAGGAATCTGACATCTAGACAATGAAGCACATCATGCGATCCTGCATACTAGTATCTCTAACATGATTATCCTAATAGAACAAGAGCAATAAAGAAGGAGGGGCATACACGTCCCTCAAAATTCTAATGGGATACACCCAAATCCATTCTATATTTCTGTAAATGGTGGTGTTAGGATCATTGGCACTAATCAACTAACTTTGAAAAGCTCAAGTTAGTAGAAAATGCGCAACCGTTGTCCAAATAGATTGCATATAGAAACAATGCCTAATCCAAAATGTGCCTTGGTCGCATTGGCTTACATGCCACACCAAGGATATGAGCAAAAAGATCCTTGATTTTTCCAAGTTGAACCAAAGATCTGCTCTAGTACAAATTATTAGGACCATTAGCACTAACAAACTCTCCATATCTCAAGTTAATGCGAAATGTGCAATCAATATCTTAATAGATTTCATATAGATATGATGCCCATGATATATGTATATCACTTGGCCACACTGGCCTACACATCACTGCAAGGAGTTGGGCAAGAGAATCCCCGCTCTTCCCAATGGACATCTTCACAAAATACCAAAAACACAAATTTTATTCTGTAAATTAGTTAATTACAATATCAAGCTGTTTTTCAACCTCTAAATATAAGAATACCCTTTGAGGTTCAAATAGTAAAAAAGGTGTAGCAAGTGGCAAAGAAGCTAATGAGCTTAAATCCTGCCATGCCTGCAATTTTTCTAGCAATCTATATAGAGTTGACTATGCAGCATGCAACCGCTATTCTCAGTTCAGAAATCAGATAGTGAAAAGGTACCTAACCTACATATGTTTGGAAATAAGACAATACTTATAGCATAGCCAAATTAACCTTAAAATCTTTTTGTGCAAGGGGTTGCAAGATTCAACTGACTATTGCACATGCAAATAAGAACGAAACTCCATATCCACCACAAACTTATGAGATATTAACCTTCGATCTCCACAATTTTTTTTTCAAAAATGAGCTTAAATTAACCAAAGTATAATCAAAATTTAAGCTTCTCTGTGTTTGTTTAGCAAGTTGAAATATTCGGTCATACACTAATTTCAATATTAAAATTTAACTATATTTTACATTATACACATTTTTAAATAAAAAATTTACTTCATTTCACATACTACACACATACTATAATAATAACTAATTTCACATTCCTCAAACATCCAATATAATAAATGTTTTTATTTCACATCATATACGACTCTCAATAAAAAAATATCTTCATCAAAGGTTAATTTTAACCAAAGTTAAATTTAACATTTGCAAACAAGTTTACATATAATCTCTGACTCCATCCGCAGTGCCAAGGCGTTAACCCACTTCCTGGTTTATCTAAATATAGATAAAATTATTAACTTAACCTGGTCGTATGCCATCAACATTAGCAGTAATAACTGGCTAACATCAAACTCGAAAATCATTCACTGCGTTCACATTTTTTCTTATATCAATAAACACTGAGGCTACAAAGGCACAAAAAGTAAATCTTAGGAACCAAAAGATAACATTGCCGAGAAATCACGGAACGGCAGTTAAGTAATCAGCAAAAAGACGAACAGAAGCAGCAGAATAAACCGAGAGTTCGTGTGAAGATATACCCAGGATCACGATTGAGGATGTCACAGATCTCGATGTTCATCGCCCAATCCGGACCGATAAGCTGGTCGTTCGTGGCGCGATCCACCATCGATCCACCCATCGCCGCCGAATCGATGCAGAGAGACCGCCGCCGCCCTCGTACCAAATTGGAAAAGGATCCGGAGATCTAACGAAAAATCTCGACGGAGCCTGGCAAATTTCGCCGGAGCCTTTCCCTATTCCGGCGATCGGAAAAGGGAAACAGTTCCACCAGTTGAACCTCCGATAACTTTCTCTCTCCTCCTTCCCTCTGCGAAAATCGTCACTTTGTTTTTTCCTGCTTTTCTTGTGATTTTTACTATATTTTTTTTTGGGATAAAGTGCTTTTGCTAGAGGAGAAATTACGTATACATATCAAATTTAGTAAATATTACATATTCAACATTTAATTCTCAAAAATTTTAAAGGCAAATACGCCCAGGTCCCTGAATTTAACGCTTAATATTGCACATATTCACATTTTTTTATATTATAATATCGGGGTCCCTGAGATTTAATAAGTCATCAAATGATCCTTTTCTTATTTTTATAATTAAAATTTTTTAAATTATTATTTTTTATAATTAAAATTTTTTAAAATTCTCTCCTCCTGATTGCGTTTTAATATAATACCTATGATTACACATCTATTTGTCAGTATATCGATCAGTTTTAAGAGAATAGGCTCTTTTAGGGTCTGATTCATGACATATCAATGAATTTAGTTGAATAGTGGTGTTTTTGCAGCTATTCATTGCATTACGTTGAATTCAAGTGGAGTACAAGCATTTAAAATACGATTCATTGTATAATAAGTTATTTTAACTAAATAAAAGTATTTGTATGTGTATTCAATTAGTTTTTGTTCTATTTGAAGAGAATATATGCAATTTGACTTTAATCTTGTCTATATTAAGATTTTTTAACATAATACTATGATTACACATCTAATGTTTGCTATAATGACGTATTTCAATCGAAAATTGATACTTGGTGATCTATTACGGACAGTTGATTGTGTTTTAATGTAATACCTATAATTACACATCTATTTGTCAGTATATCGATCAATTTTAAGAGAACAGACTCTGTTAGGGTCTGATTTATGACATATCATTGAATTTAAGTTGAATAGTGATGTTTTTGCAACTATTCATTGCATTACGTTAAATTTAAGTGGAGTACAAGCATTTAAAGTACGATTAATTGCATAAGTTATTTTAACTGAATAAAAGCAATTCTGTGTGTATTCAATTAGTTTTTGTTGTATTTGATGAGAATATATGCAATTTGACTTTTAATCTTGTCTATATGAAGGTTTTTTAACTAATTACACACCTAATGTTTGCTATATTGATGTATTTTAATCGAAAATTGATATTTGGCGATCTATTTTGGGCATTTGATTGCGTTTTAATATAATACCTATAATTACACATCTATTTGTCAGTATATCGATCAGTTTTAAGAGAATAGACTTTTTTAGGGTCTGATTTATGACATATCATTAAATTTGAGTTGAATAATGATGTTTTTGCAGCTATTCATTACATTAGGTTAAATTCAAGTGAAGTACAAGCATTTAAAGTATGATTCATTGCATAATAAGTTATTTCAACTGAATAAAAGCAATTGTGTGTGTATTCAAATAGTTTTTTTTTTTTTTCAAATAGTTTTTGTTGTATTTGAAAAGAATATATGTAATTTAACTTTAATCTTGTTTATATGAAGATTTTTTAATATAATACTCTGATTACACACCTAATGTTTGCTATAATGACGTATTTCAAACAAAAATTGATATTTGGCGATCTATTAGGGGCATTTGATTGCGTTTTAATGTAATAACTTTAATTACACATCTATTTATCAGTATATCAATGAATTTTAAGAGAATAGGCTCTTTTAGAGTCTGATTTATGACATATCAATGAATTTAAGTTGAATAGTGATGTTTTTGCAGCTATTCATTGCATTACATTGAATTCAAGTGGAGTACAAGCATTTAAAGCACAATTCATTGTATAATAAGTTATTTTAACTGAATAAAATCAATTGTGCGTGTTTTCATTTAGTTTTTGTTGTATTTGAAGAGAATATATGCAATTTGACTTTAATCTTGTCTTTATGAAGGTTTTTTAACATAATACTCTGATTACACACCTAATTTTTGCTATATTAATGTATTTTAATCGAAAATTAATATTTGGCGATCTACTAGGGGGTGTTTGATTGTGTTTTCATATAATACCTATAATTACACATCTATTTGTCAGTATATCAATCAATTTTAAGAGAATAGGCTCTTTTTAGGGTCTTATTTATAATATATTAAAGAATTTGAGTTGAATAGTGATGTTTTTACAGCTATTCATTGCATTACGTTGAATTCAAGTGGAGTACAAGCATTTAAAGTATGATTAGTAAGTTATTTTAACTGAATAAAAGCAATTGTGTGTGTATTCAATTAGTTTTGTTGTATTTGAAGAGAATATATGCAATTTGACTTTTAATCTTGTCTATATGAAGGTTTTTTAACTGATTACACACCTAATGTTTGCTATATTGATGTATTTTAATCGAAAATTGATATTTGGCGATCTATTATGGACATTTAATTGTGTTTTAATGTAATACCTATAATTACATATCTATTTATCAGTATATCGATCAAATTTAAGAGAAAAGGCTCTTTTAGGGTATGATTTATGACATCAATAAAATTGAGTTGAATGATAATGTTTTTGCAGCTATTCATTGCGTTACGTTGAATTCAAGTGGAGTACAAGCATTTAAAATACGATTCATTGCATTATGTTGAATTCAAGTGGAGTACAAGCATTTAAAGTACGATTCATTGCATGATAAGTTATTTTATTCGAAAATTGATATTTGACGATCAATTAGGGGCATTCGATTGTGTTTTAATGTAATATCAATAATTACAAATCTATTTGTCAGTATATCGATCAATTTTAAGATAATAGGCTCGTTTAGGCTCTGATTTATGACATATCAGTAAATTTGAGTTGAATAGTGATATTTTTACAGCTATTCATTGCATTACGTTGAATTCAAGTGGAGTACAAACATTTAAAGTACGATTCATCGCATAATAAGTTATTTTTACTGAATAAAAGCAATTGTTTGTATATTCAATTAGTTTTTGCTGTATTTGAAAGGAATATATGAAATTTGACTTTAATGTTGTCTATACGAACTTTTTTAACATAATACTCTGATTACACACCTAATATTTCCTATATTGATGTATTTTAATCGAAAATTGATATTTGACGATCTATTAGGGGCATTTGATTACGTTTTAATGTAATACCTATAATTACACATATATTTGTCAGTATATCGATTAGTTTTAGGAGAATAGGCTATTTTAGGGTCTGATTTATGACATATCAAAGATATTGAGTTGAATAGTGATGTTTTTACGGCTATTCATTGTATTACGTTAAATTCAAGTAGAGTACAAGCATTTAAAGAAAATGATTCATTACATAATAAGTTATTTTAGCTGAACAAAAGCAATTGTGTGTGTATTCAATTAGTTTTTATTATATTTGAAGAGAATATGTGCAATTTGACTTAATCTTGTCTTTATGAAGGTTTTTTAACATAATATGCTGATTACACACCTAATGTTACGATAATCATGTATTTCAATCGAAAATTGATATTTGGCGATCTATTTGGGCATTTGATTGCGTTTTAATGTAATACCTATAATTACACATCTATTTGACAATAGATCAATCAGTTTTAAGACAATAGGCTCTTTTAGTATCTGATTTATGACATATCAATGAATTTGAGTTGAATAGTGATGTTTTTGCAGCTATTCCTTGCATTACGTTGAATTCAAGTGGAGTACAAGCATTTAAAGTACGATTCATTGCATAATACATTATTTAAATTGAATAAAAGCAATTGTGTGTATTCAATTAGTTTTTATTATATTTGAAGAGAATATGTGTAATTTGACTTTAATCTTGTCTATATGAAAGTTTTTTAACATAATACTCTGATTACACACCTAATGTTTGCTATAATGATTTATTTTAATCGAAAATTGATATTTGGCGATCTATTAGGAGCATTTGATTTCGTTTTATTGTAATACCTATAATTACACATCTATTTCACAGTATATCGATCAGTTTTAAGAGAATAGACTCTTTTAGGGTCTGATTTATGACATATCAATGAATTTGAGTTGAATAGTGATGTTTTTGCAGTTATTCCTTGCATTACGTTGAATTCAAAAGGAGTACAAGCATTTGAAGTACGATTCATTGCATAATACATTATTTAATTTGAATAAAAGCAATTGTGTGTGTATTCAATTAGTTTTTATTATATTTGAAGAGAATATGTGTAATTTGACTTTAATCTTATCTATATGAAGGTTTTTTATTATAATACTTTGATTACACACCTAATGTTTGCTATAATGATTTATTTTAATCGAAAATTGATATTTGGCAATCTATTAGGTGCATTTGATTGTGTTTTAATGTAATACTTATAATTACACATCTATTTGTCAGTATATCGATCAGTTTTAAGATAATAGGCTCTTTTAGGGTCTGATTTATGACATATCAATGAATTTGAGTTGAATAGTGATGTTTTTGCAGCTATTCCTTGCATTACGTTGAATTCAAGTGGAGTACAAGCATTTAAAGTACGATTCATTGTATAATAGATTATTTCAACTGAATAAAAGCAATTGTGTGTGTATTCAATTAATTTTTATTGTATTTGAATAGAATATTTGTAATTTGACTTTAATCTTGTCTATATGAAGGTTTTTAATATAATACTCTAATTATACACCTAACGTTCGCTATATTAATGTATTTTAATCGTAAATTGATATTTGGAGATCTATTAGGGGCATTTCATTGCGTTTTAATGTAATACCTATAATTACACATCTATCTATTTATCAGTATATCGATCCGTTTTAGGAGAATAGGCTTTTTTAGGGTCTGATTTATGACATAACAATGAATTTGAGTTAAATAGTGATGCTTTTGCGGCTATTCATTGCATTACGTTGAATTCAAGTGGAGTACAAGCATTTAATGTACGGTTCATCGCATAATAAGTTATTTTAAATAAAATAAAAGCAATTGTGTGTATATTCAATTAGTTTTTATTGTATTTGAAAAGAATATGTGCAATTTGACTTTAATCATGTCTATATGAAGGTTTTTTAACATATTACTTTGATTACATAACTAATGTTCGCTATAATGATTTATTTTAATTGAAAATTGATATTTTGCGATCTATTAGGGGCATTTGATTGCGTTTTAATGTAATACCTATAATTATACATCTATTTGACAGTATATCGATCAGTTTTAAGAGAATAGGCTCTTTTAGGGTCTGACTTATGACATATCAATGAATTTGAGTTGAATAGGGATGTTTTTGCGGCTATTCATTGCATTACGTTGAATTAAAGTGGAGTACAAGCATTTAAAATATGATTCATTGCATAATAAGTTATTTTAACTAAATAAAAGCAATAGTGTGCATATTCAATTAGTTTTTATTGTATTTGAAGAGAATATGTGTAAGTTGACTTTAATCTTGTCTATATGAATGTTTTTTAACATAATACTCTAATTACACTCCTAATGTTTGCTATAATGATTTATTTTAATCGAAAATTGATATTTGGCGATCTATTAGGGGCATTTGATTTCGTTTTAATGTAATACCTATAATTACACATCTATTTGACAGTATATCCATTAGTTTTAAGAGAATAGACTCTTTTAGGGTCTGATTTATGACATATCAATGAATTTGAGTAGAATAGTGATGTTTTTGCAGCTATTTCTTGCATTACGTTGAATTCAAGTCGAGTACAAGCATTTAAAGTAAGATTCATTGCATAATAGATTATTTCAACTGAATAAAAGCAATTGTGTGTGTATTCAATTAATATTTATTGTATTTGAAGAGAATATTTGTAATTTAACTTTAATCTTGTCTATATGAAGGTTTTTTAATATAATACTCTAATGACACACCTAACGTTCGCTATATTAATGTATTTTAATAATAAATTGATATTGGCGATCTATTAGGGGCATTTAATTGCTTTTTAATGTAATACCTATAATTACACATCTATTTATCGGTATATCGATCAGTTTTAGGAGAATAGGCTTTTTATGACATATCAATGAATTTGAGTTGAATAGCAATGTTTTTGCAGCTATTCATTGCATTACGTTGAATTTGAGTTGAATATGAGTAATTTGACTTTAATCTTGTCTATATGAAGGTTTTTTAACATAATACTCTGATTACACACCTAATATTTGCTATAATGATTTATTTTAATCAAAAATTGATATTTGGCGATCTATTAGGAGTATTTGATTTCGTTTTAATGTAATACCTATAATTACACATCTATTTGACAGTATATCGATTAGTTTTAAGAGA
>JAEMOT010002574.1:36335-63946 GCA_019297695.1 Apostasia ramifera | reverse complement strand
CTGGAAGTGACTAGACATAACAGGCCCGGAGTATATATATACTTCCTGTACACAGCCTGAGGGGGGGCTAGAAAAAATCCAAAAATAAAGACTTTTTTGAGTACTCTGTAACCCAGGCAAAGATTTCTAGTAATATTTCAAGCCTCCTCGAAAAGGAGCCGTGGTTTTTCCGCCAGTCGGTTTTCCACGTAAAAACTCTTTGATTGTTTCCCGTCATAACAAGTATCATTGTATATCAGGAGTAATCAAAATACACATCCAAAGTTTTATCAATGAAAGGATTTAATACATTATTTATTAGCCTCATGATTGTGCTTGGAGCATTTGACAGACTATAGGGCATAACTGACCACTCGTACAAGTCATTTTTGGTATTGAATGTCATCTTTCACTCATCCCATAGTTGGATATAAAATTTAAAATATTTATTGCGAAGATAGATTTTAAAGAAGACAAGCACTCCTCATTATGTCTAACTTGTCATCTAGACTAAGGATCTAGAGGAGACACTACACGGTTGTTTTTTGATTGCCTGGCTATCAACGAACATTTGTCAACTTCCATCTTCCTTTGCATGCAACAAGTACTATAATAAAGGCACACGGGATCATTCTTTCCTAAATTAATTCCTCCCCAGGGAATCATCCATCAACTTTCACAAAATAGAGTGCTCATCAAGATTCATGCGTTAATGGGAAAAAATCAACAAGTGTGCTACAATACTCAGACCGATTTAGTATTGGACGTCGTGTAAGGGTAGAAATGTTACAAACAGTTCTTTGGGAATCATATTTTTGAATTCTTCTAGAAGAGAATATAATGTTTTTGGTACAGCTGATAACAGTGCTTCTGGAACCTTGACGATGAATACAATGCCATCTTTTGCGACAGTCAAATCTGCCTTAAATACATACTTAGAACAAATAAAGTGTTTTATTGTTTGATAGGATACAAATATATTTCTTTCCACAAAAGCTGGTGTAACTAATACCTTGTTCTTCTTAAACACATATACATTCTCTTGACCATTATCCATAACACTGAGATCAAATTTTGATGTCATCTTACTAATGATAAATGACATGTATATAGTGGACATTACCACAACTTTATTTTTGTATCTACTAATTTAAACTGGGAGGCGCATTGTTCAGTTTCCTCACATCAGAGATTGACTTGATCATTTAACCGAGTTTGTAGGAGGAAGGGTGCTTGTGTGAGGGGATCTACTGCTGCTCATCGAACTTGTGGAAAATAATTGCTGCCACCTTTTTTATCATGTTCACAGTTTGTTGATTGGAATAGTTGTTTCATATGGTCCTTCAAATGGTGGAAATTTCAGGTTTTCTAATTCTAGAGGCCATGGAAGTTTCAGGTTTAACTATGGCTTGGATTCTAGTTGAAGTTGTTCCTCGCAGGAGTAGGTCCGCTGGCTAGCCTTTGCTCCCTTTATCTGATTTGCCTGATCCTGCCTGGTTGGTCGCATCTGGGTTGTTGGGACCATAAGGAAATACTTATTAGTCATATGCAGTCACTGTTTTGAATCAAAATTTGAAAGCCATTGATGTGAAAAGCTACTTGTTTTGCTTCTGTTATAAGATTATTCCAAGTTGCTGAAATTCCTCAATATATATAGACATGTACCTCGCATGAACCTTGCTGGCATTTTTGACATTCTGATGGAGCAATTGCCCATTGGGTAGTGGTAGGAATCTAGCAAACATAAGTTTGTATCCTGAATTGAAGCACTGGCCTTGAAATTATGCATTCATGACTTTAATGTGTGATAAAATGTAACTATAGTTCGATGCAACAATAGATAAGAAGAAAGTTGATATAGAAGGGATAAAATACAGTTATTCAGCATTAATTTTAGGCGGAATAAAATGAAAAATTCAAAAGTAGAAGTGAAAATGTGTAACGCAGCTGATTTAAGATTTGACATACGTAAAAATCCCATTCTAATTCTGATTTAAGATCTGTATCTTGTTGAACTTTGGTCACATTCATTCTCGATACATTTTCTCATGTATTCTGCATATATACACGTATTTTATGTATAAAAGCTTGTCTATACGTTTTCTCATGTATTCTGCACATATACATTATTTTATGCAGAAAAGTCAGCTGAAGAAAAGCCTCTTGACTGGCCATCAAGGCACAGAATAGCTGTGGGTGCTGCGCGGGGCTTATCATATCTTCACCATGACTGCATTCCTCACATTATCCATAGAGATATTAAATCTAGCAATATACTTCTTGATCATAACATGGATGCAAGGGTTTCGGATTTCGGATTGGCGACATTAATGGAGCCAGATCAGACTCACGTTTCGACAGTGGTTGCTGGAACTTTTGGTTATTTAGCCCCAGGTTTGATAACATGCATTAAGATGCATATAATCTCGTAATAATGAAGATATTTATTTACAAAAATATAGTTATATATTTTCAGAATATTTCGATACTGGCAAAGCTACGACAAAGGGGGATGTTTACAGCTTCGGAGTTGTTTTGCTTGAGCTGCTCACTGGGAAAAGGCCAACTGATGAATCATTCATTGAGGAAGGCACAAAGCTTGTGACTTGGGTAACTATTTTCAGGAGTGATGTATAATATATTACACAAATACCTTGTTCATATGCACAAAAATGTCAAAATTTTTAAAAATATTTTCTTTGATAAAAGAAACTTGTATATGTTGTTTTAGTTAAAAGTTTAAAAGTTCAATATTTTATTCTTTTCAGTTACTAAGTATGTAAATGTAAGTTCCTTTTAGCAAATTAGCATTTTAAAAACAGTAAATTACATCATGGTCTTTTGGCTTGGCTCATCTTTTACAAAGGTCCATAAGTTTTTGAATCATTTCACACAAATTTTTCAGTGCCAATTATTTCTCGTAGGTCTCTGCATTTCTAAATTTATTTCAATGTGATTCAATTAAATATTTTTTATCTTTAATCTTACCTTTTTAACTTATTTTGACCAAAACAACACACTTTTCTTTTTATGATTCAGTTCCCACAACCCCAATCCCTAAAAAAACCTTTTTGTGGCCTTCACAATGCCAATAAAAGTTGTGGAAGTGAAAAAAAGGCTTGAGAGATGAAAAGAGAAGGGGTTTTGTGGGACAAACTATATAAATGTTTTGAAGGGAGAAAAATTAGACCAAAGGGTGCTGAAAAAGTACTAAATTAGACATAAGGATTTGCGTGAAATGATGGAGTGGGACCTATGTGAAATGATTCAAAAAAACGTGTGCCTATTTGTAGTGAAGGATAAACCTCAAAGACTAATGTGTCACCTTTTATGAATGCACCCACAGTTAATTATTTGTATGCAGCAATCTGGCAAATTAATTAAGGTGTTGGTTTTGTAGAGCCATTACCAGTCAAGAATGGAGGCCAGAAAAACTGAATATACCTAACCCTAGTCTTAATTATGACCCAATAGCATAGTTTCAGTTTGGATTGACTGGTCAACTTATTTATTGTCTGACTACAATATAGCTCCTATATTTTAATTATAAAATATAATCTTTCATTTAAGCTTTATCATGCATTAATTATCTTTATTATCATGTTAATCAGCCTATAGTTTCTCATTGGCACATTATTGCATTGTAAGTAATATATGAATGTAACATCTCGTAATTTAAATGTAGATATGTATTTTGGGGTAAAACAGGGAGGCTAATAATAAGAAACTCTATAGTTTAGTGTGCTTGAACTATAATAGTACTGAATGGGTGACCTTTCAGAAAGTACTCAAGTTATGCAGTTCCTTAAAATCAAAGCGAACAATACTTCTACATTTAGACCACAAAATATTACAATATGGTATCAGTCACCGGGTGATGCCCTAAGAAAAAGAATCACTGAGGTAGAGTGCGGCCCTCGACAGACTTCTAGACTGATAAAAAGTGGAGACAAAGGAACAAAAATTAATCATTTCTCATAAAAAGAGGGGGAGATCCTTAGCTGTATGAGTAGGTAACGTGATCTCAAATAGTAAAGATGTCTTTTGGGGCAAAATCTTGAAGCTAATGATGGAAATTCTGTAGTTAAGCTTGCTTGGCTAAAGTAATACTGGGATGAGTGATCTCCCAGAAAGTACTTAAGTTATGTAGTTCTCTAAAATCAAAGCGAATATTAACTCTACATGATTTAGATACGGGATGTTACAATGAAATACCAGAAACACAATATAATGGAAGATTTGAAGACAAAATTATCTGTTAATATAACCATGACATCAAAGATCTGGTGATGCATGCTTTCCATGCCTTATGAATAGAATTATTAGTCATTGCTTTAATTAAATGACAGGTGAAAGGAGTAATGGAGGATAAGAGAGAAGAGCATTCAATTGACAGTGATCTGGTATGCTTTCCAGTTGAAGAAGTGAAGAAGGTATTTGCAGTTGCTGAACAGTGTCTAGAGCCAGATCCTAGCAAGAGGCCAACCATGTCTCAAGTTCTTAAAATGCTTGAACAAATAAAAATAGATAAGTCTGGCTATGCTTCTTGATTTATTTTTCATATTTTAACTGTTGATTTATATCCGTATTATATGTGAACATGTCAACAAGGATGTGTTTTGAAACTTATGCCAACAAGGATGTTGAATCTTAATGAGCTTAGTGTTGAGATGAGATTATATATGCTACTCACACATTATCAGTATCATTTTGTTGAGAACAAATAATAGTATTGTAGAGCAATAGGACAATAGTAGGATGCAGTCGAAGAAACAGAAGATATTTTCATTTGCGTTCATAATCTCATTACGTGTTTTGTTATTTGTTGGCACAAATAACAATGAAAGCTTTCCACTATCCCCATAATGAAACTTGGGAATTTGTTCCTTAGCAAATTAATTCCTCATCCTTTGAAAATTAACTACTAATGTTCTAGAAATTCAAATATTTCCATCACACATGCTTTCATAAAAACAAGAATCAAATGTCAGCCCAGCTATGCAACCTAGCCCTCCTTCCACTAGAGTTACTTAGAGAAATAAGCCCGAATCTATTTGGTGGAGTGGCTAGACTGTGAGCTTTTTAGACACACATTAGTAGTTCAGTATGAATTATAATGTGAAATAAAGGAAATTTGTTATGTTAAGATTTGTGAAAGACGTGTAATAAAATTCATTTTCACCAAGAAAAGCAATTTCATGAAAGATGTGAAATTAGGTTGGTTTTAGTGGAATGTGAGTAGGATGTGAAAAAGATTACTTTTTATAATTCAACTTACATTATGCCTTCAATTATTAAATAAAATTAATACCCAAAAATCGTAGAATTTTTGACGGCTTGTTGAGAGAATCATGTATTATGTTCATGGAAACAATGATGCAAGGGTTGTCATTGATTTCAGAATTTCTTTTCTGGTATAAGAGTTAGATGAATAATCTTCTTCCTATTTCCACTCTCTCATTTACATACATGACACTTCATATCACTATATTTATATATCAAATATTTTTTTAAAAAAATTATATATCACACAGCTAAAAATTATACTCCACACACTTTTCTTACACCCCACATACTTTTTCTAAAGCTACAGTGTAATTTTTGGAAAATGAGTGTGATACATGTAATTATAGTAATATGGAGTGTTATGTACGTAATTATCAGTTTTGTTTTTTGTTTCCTATTAGTAGAAATATAAAGCTGTTAAAAGCTGGCCTATAATGTAAGATACTATGTGCTAAAGAAAATGAATGAGAAGAAAATAATGAAGCCCATCGAATAAGCTGCTTCCTGGGGTACTTTTTTTTTTTCTTTTATTAGGCTGCTCACGATTCCTCCGGCATCTTCTTCCTCCCTTCACCTTCTCCAAAAGGTGAACTCCATCAAAGCATCTTTAGTCTTTTAACAGTTTTTGATCTTCTCACTCGTGTGGATTCTTCACCTACTTCATCTTCCCTTCCACTCTCAGCTAGCTAAGCTCGACTGCAATAGTTATCTCTTCTGGAAAGCCAGAGTTCAGCCATTTTTGTACTCTTCAACCCCTGCTCCGTTCAATCCAGCGGTATGTATTTTACTTCTCACAGCCTGTTCCTGCTCAACAACCCCTTACTGCTTCCTCAAATCTCCTCATGCTTCACACATGGCATCTTCCACTTCATACAGCCGGTTCCACTCAACTCATTTAATCTTGAGATAAATTCGAACTATTTATTAAACAGATCAAGCATCAAAACTCATTTCCGATTCATTTCATAAATGAATTACCTAATCCAATTAGCTAACTCGTTTATTATAATTTTTTAGATCAAATTTTGATAAACTCAATATTTTTTTATTTGAATCACTATAATTATAAAATTTAATTAAAAATATTGAAAATATAAAAAATACTATACGTATAATGATTAATATTAAAATAAAAAATGTATTAATTTTAATAAATTGGTCAATAGCGAGTTGTGATATATTAGTTGATCTGCCACTCGTATCCAAGTTCTTTTAGATGAGTTAAATTTAAGTTAATCTATTTATTACTCGTACTTGTGTTACATGGGCTATCAGTCTTATTCTATTATTTGTTTGGCATGCAACTCAGGTAACACGATGGACTACCGTCAACTTTTATTGCATGTTCACTTTTTGAAATTTTACACATTGAGTTGAATTCATCGAAATAATTTCAAATGAGTTTTGAGTAAAATTTACTGCCCTAATTCAAAAGAAGTTCTCATTATATATATGTTTCATATACAAATAGAAAGCATGAATGGGTTGGTGCTATAACGGCTTATTTATTTGACACCCAATCTCAGCACGTTGCTCACGAGCATGGGGACCCAAGCTGTGCCATTCTTGTAACTATGAGAAAATATTATTTTACATAATTTTTATGCATCAATAATTTTTATCTTGTATGATTTTTTTCATGTTTGTATGTATTTAGGAAGCCAAAAAAATTGTATAAAGTAGAAAAAAAAACACTTACTTAATTCATAAGATTGCTCTTGCAAATCATCATTTTTTGTACAATTATTTTTTTCATTTTATATGATATTTTTATTTTGTATTAACATTTTCTTTACTTTATATATAAAATAAAATACCTACACCAAAAAAAATGTTCATATAAACTTGAAAAAGCTCATGCAAATTAAAAGTATAAAAAATAATAAGAAAATACTACAAAACATCAATTTCTTGAAGTCATGCGCATGACAGTTCGTAGCTCATGCGCCAATGCGCACCTACGCATTCGGCTGAGAATGAGTTTGGAGCTCATATGTTATCTGAACTTAATAATTTTTCTTACTGAGATAATCTTACAAATGAGCTTGGAACACGTATTTCACGTTGTAAGGTACTTGCATTTAATGATAAATAATATGAGGTTATTCACAACAAATAATATATTTTTTTAACTTCTAAATTTTTTTATTCTTAATGAATAATAAAATAAAATAATAATAAATTGTTTATGACCAGTCTAAAGCTGAGTTCTAGGGCCGGTAATGAGTCGATTTCGATCGAGCTTGAGTCAGCAAAAGTCGACTTAAAATACAAAAAAAATCAATTTAAAGTTAAAATTATTTGATTTCAACTCATACAACTTAACTTAACTTAATTTTGAATGGACTCAAATTCCAGTTCTAGTCAACTTGAAATCAATATGTTTTATAAAAAAGATAGAATGGAAGCCATGACCTCACATTTGTGAATTCTAAACCCATCCACTCTCTCAAATATATATAATTGTTCAATAAAGAAATAAAAATATTATAGTCAACTCAAATATAATTTTAAAATGACTCACCCTTAATTCAAAATTTACTAGAGTCAAAAATTACACATAAAACTCAACTCAAAATTATTTAAATTGATTATAAAAATTAAATTAATCATGATCGAGTTTTGATTAAGATTGCCGGGCCTTGAGTTCAATGCTAGCTCGCTTAAGTACTTCAATCGATAACTGGCTTAATATGAAGCACGATAGCAGCACGATAATAAGCATGATCAGTGGATAATTAATAAAAATTGAAAATCTTAAAGGGTAAATTGCATATAAGTTTTTGAAATATTATAGCTTTTATGTATTAGTTTTTAGATTTTGAATTATAGTACTTTATAAGGTTCTGTGGGTGTTAGAATTTTGTATGCTGATCTACAGATTTTAAATAGCAGCATTTGATCCCTTAAAATGGATTTATTGCAATATAATCCTTTTGTCACTCGCAATATTGCAATATTCAAGTAAAATCATGTATATAAAATATTACACTGTAGAGGGACTAAATAGCAATAGATCACTAAACTTAAAGACTTAATTGTTAAGATTAAAATATTATGAGCTGCTGTGTAAAAGTTCTAAGACCTTTCGAATTTTAGTAACATATATGGTTCAAAATTTATGAACAAATATTAAAAAAAAAAAATAGATTTCAGGAATCTAATTACAAATTATTTTAAAAAATTTCTAAACTTGAGTACATTATCTTTGGGTTCACGAGGTTGATAGTGCTTCAAATTGGTTCATGAATTTTAAAATCTTTTATGCAGATTCTTAAGAGATGATTTTTTAAATTTAAGTATTTTTAATTAACTAATTAATAATATAAATATAATTAAAAAAAAATTAATAAATGAATCATATTTATGACGGCGTTAACTAACGCCAAATTATTCTAAATAATTTCTAGACTTGAGTACATTATCTTTGGGTTCGCGAGGTTGATAGTGCTTCAAATTGGTTCATGAATTTTAAAATTTTTCATGCAAATTCTTAAGAGATGATTTTTAAATCTAAATATTTTTAATTAATTAATTGATAATATAAGCTTAAGAAAAAATTAATAAATGGATCATGTTTATGACAACGTTAACTAATGCTATTAAATTAAGAAATCGCTTGTCTGTCTGTTAAGAAAAAATATTATTAAATATATTCTATACTATTTTTAATACACTAATCAAATCATGCTTATATTTAAATATTTAAATTACAGAGGTGCAACATGATATTTAATATTTACATATTATTTTTAAAATTTAAAAAAATTATAAAATAAAAGAGCATAGAAGTTTGATAAGTATTTATAATAAATATTATAATAAAATTTAATATTAGTTTTTAAGAAAATAATTTATATTATTAAAACTAATATTAAATTTTATTCTAATATTTATATATAAATACTTATCAAATTTTTCTACTCTTTCATTTTATATTTTTTTTAAGAGAAAATAGTTCATGTGATGGCAGTATGGAATTATTCTAAAATAAATTTATATTATAAAACTTTAATTACAAAAATTTATTAATTAGCCTGAAAATACGGTGATTTATGAGAAAATTCGGATGAGCAAGAGCTTTTCAAATTTATTTTAAAAAAAATGAAAAAGATTTTTAAATTTTGATTTTTAAAGTAAATTTCAAGTTTGACCACATCATAATATAAATCATTCTCTTAAAAACTAATATTAAATCTTGTTATAATATTTATATATAAATAATTATCAAATTTTCTCATTCTTTTATTTTATAATCTTTTTAAATTTTAGAAATAATATGTAAATATTAAATATCATATTACACCTCTTCAATTTAAATATTCAAATATAAGTATAATTTAATGAATGTATTAAAAATAGTACATAATATATTTATAAATATTTTTTTGCAGAAGTCGCCCGTCTGCCAGACAACTTCTTAATCTAACAGCGTTAGTTAACGCGGTGAGAAACATGCTCCCTTTGTTAATTTTTTTTAATCATATTTATATTATTAATTAATTAATTAAAAATACTTAGATTTAAAAAATAATATAAATACCTTCAAATTAGTTTATAAATTTTAAAACTTATATGTAGATCCCTAAAGTTGAAAGTGCGCTTGAAACTGATCCCTCAAATTTTGTATCAATGATGGAATTCATACTATCTGTTGCAATTGGATCCACACTTCCTCATCTGGACCGTCCACTTGGAAGATCACACAGAGGCCACGTAGGCAAGGCCTCCGAGTCGAACAAGAAAGGTATCAGCCCGAACAGCAGACGCCGAAAAGGTAGCAACCCGAAGAACAAGGACCCGACGTGACATCTGACCGTTGGGAATCGTACTGCTCTGGGGGGAAGATGCGGTTTTCCCGCCGACGGACCGCAATCGCTGACTCGCCGTACAGCAGGAGTCATGTACTAGCTGTCCGCAGGCATTAATTGAGCTGTCACTAGGGCTGTAGATTATTCGGCTGAAAGCGACTAGACATAACAGGCCCAGGATATATATACTTCCTGTACACAGCCTTCAAAGGGGCTGAAATCTAGAAAAAATCTTTTGAATACTCTGTAACCCAAAGAGAAGCATTTCTAGTGACCTTTCAAGCCTCCTCGAAAAGGAGCCGTGATTTTTCCGCCAGTCGGTTTTCCACGTAAAAAATCTTTGATTGTTTCCCGTCTTAACAATTTGGTGCCCTCACGCAGGATCAAACTTGATCCCTACACCCATGGAGCACGTCCACGACGAAAACGCTCCTCCACCACCTGGCGAACAACAGGCGACACACCTACCCCAGGACGACGCAACCAGGGACGACCGACAGCTTCAGACACTGATGAACACGGTCGCCACCCTCACCCGAACCATAAACACTTTCCTCGCTAACCTACCAGCCCTCCTTCAGCAGCAGAGACCCCTCCCTCTAGCTCTGCCTCTCGAAGGCCCGCTCCAACAACTAGGCGCGGAACGCGTCGAACTACCCACCGAGGAAAATAGCACCCACGCCGCTGCCGAAAGCCGGCCCGAGGTGTACTCCCCGGCCCCCCCGGTGGATACAATTTTCTCGCCCGCCATAATGGCAGCACCGGCGCCACGCACCTACAAGGCCCCCCCGAGTCTCCGACTACAACAGCCTCACCGACCCGGCCCAACAAGTCAAGCGTTTCGAGAACGCCCTCGCAACCAGCGACCCTGTCTCAGACGCCTACAAATGTCGTCTATTCAGGAACACGCTGACGGGCCTGGCTCTGGACTGGCTTGACGAAGTACCTCAAGGCTCCATCCAGAGCTTCCTGCAATTCTCCGAATAGTTCCGTACCAGGTTCGGAACATCGAAAATGACATCCCGAACGATCCACGAGCTGTAGCAGATACGGCAAGCTCCAGACGAATCGCTCCGCAACTATGTGGACCGGTTCTCAAAGATGAACGCTGAGACGAAGGACACCACGGACGATAGATCGACCATGATCTTCGTCCACAGCATCCTGCCCGGGGAGTTGTACGACTCTTTCGTCGACAACATGCCAAAGACCCTTATGGAGGCAAGGGCCCGCGCCGAAAAACGCATTCATCTGAAAGATGCGAAGGCCCTCAAGGCGAAAGCCATACAGGAGGTCGCTTCGCCCCAGACCAAGAAGGGCGAGGCCCCTAAGACAGACCCAAACACTCCCAGGAGGAGTTTTCGAGATCGAAACTACTCACCCTCCCACGGGAAGCGCAAGTTCGAGGGTGAGTCCCCACGTCCCGCCACTCTGGTCTACATTATAGATGAAATCTTTTCGATCCTCAGCGATAAAGGTTTCATCAAAAATCACGGCGAACGCCAGCCACCACAACTAGGCGAGGATCCCACAAAGTTCTGCAAGTTCCACCAATGTTACGGCCATCTCCTCTTCGAGTGCCGCTCTTTTCGGGCACTTGTCAACGAGTACATCGAGAATGGCTACCTCACCGGGTACAAGAGGATCGAAGGGCCCCTGCCGAAAGCGGCACGACCGCTCTTTCCGAGCGATGATCCCAGAGGGGCCCCCTCTTCGACTCCAGCCACATCGAAAGCCGACGGCAAGAAGGCCGTCCTCTCTATCTTCGGTTACCATAGCGGTCTCAGGACTCGGAGACACCAGGAGGTATGCACAGTCGAACTCCCCCCTCTTTTGCCTGATATCATCTTCACAGCAGGAGACCTTCCCAGAAGTGGGATAAATTGCGACGACCCCATCGAAGGATCGAAAAGTACTGCAACAAACACGTCCATAGGAGACCATTCCAACAAGGAGACCTAGTCTTGAAATTAAAAAACAACGCTGGCCAAGACATGACATCAGGAAAACTCAGCTCCAACTGGGAAGGCCCTTTCGTCATCCACAAAGTACTCGGCCCCAACACTTACAAACTATCAAGGCATGATGAGACTCTCCTGCCAAGGACTTAGAGCGGCAACGACATCAGGAAGTTTTACTCATAAAACCCCTGTATCAGTGTTTCATGAATGCTACACTCCCCTTCTTGAAGTCCCTAGCCTAAAACCCTAACTTAGCGCCATGGCGACTGGCAGTCAAGGGCACTCCCCTTCTCGAAGTTCCTGGCCTAAAATCCTAACTTAGCGCCAAGGCGACTGGCAGTCAAAGGCACTCCCCTTCTCGAAAGTCCCTGGCCTAAAATCCTAACTTAGCGCCAAGGCGACCGGCAGTCAAGGGAAGGGCACTCCCCTTCTCGAAAGTCCCTGGCCTAAAATCCTAATTTAGCGCCAAGGCGACCGGCAGTCAAGGGCACTCCCCTTCTCGAAGTCCCTGGCCTAAAATCCTAACTTAGCGCCAAGGCGACCGGCAGTCAACGGCACTCCCCTTCTCGAAGTCCCTGGCCTAAAACCCTAACTTAGCGCCAAGGCAACTGGCAGTCAAGGGCACTCCCCTTCTCGAAGTCCCTGGCCTAAAACCCTAACTTAGCGCCAAGGCGACTGGCAGTCAAGGGCACTCCCCTTCTCGAAAGTCCCTGGCCTAAAACCCTAAATTAGCGCCATGGCGACTAGCAGTCAAGGGCACTCCCCTTCTCGAAGTCCCTGGCCTAAAACCCTAACTTAGCGCCATGGCGACTGGCAGTCAAGGGCACACCCCTTCTCGAAGGGCCTGGCCTAAAATCCTAACTTAGCGCCATGGCGACTGGCAGTCAAGGGCACTCCCCTTCTCGAAGTTCCTGGCCTAAAACCCTAACTTAGCGTTATGGCGACTGGCAGTCAAGGGCACTCCCCTTCCCAAGTCCCTGGCCTAAAACCCTAACTTAGCGCCATGGCGACTGGCAGTCAAGGGCACTCCCCTTCTCGAAATTACAACCAATCAAACCAAGCAAGGTTAAAACAGAAATCTTGTGCAAAAATAAACTTTTTCATTACAAAAACTTCGCACTACAAACAAGTTTACAAGAGTTACAAAAATCAATGTCAGTCCTCAAAAGACTCCGGATCAGAATCTACCACCAAGTCGGCACCTGGAGTCCGCGGCACGTCTTGCAGTGGATCCAGCGAGCGGAGTGGAGAAACTACTAAAGGTCCTTCCGAAGTCCTTTCTGAAATCCCTTCTCCATGTGAACTGGATCCTCCTCCGGAGTTGGAACCCCCTCGGCGGCCCCCACCATTTCGGCTTCAGTGGGAGGGATGACCGCCTTCATGTTCGAAACGAAGGCGAACATCTGCTCCATCCTCTCAGCGGACATGTCAAAAAAGTTGCAATGGTATGAACGGCTCCTGGAAAGAATACATTTATTCATATCCAACCCTTCGAGATCCTCGCGGCTAACCAGCCCCCGATCGAGGAGAGCGGAGCCGAACATATCCACCGAGTTCTCCAACGCCCCTTTTATGAATGCCTTAAATTCAAGGGATCGGCGGAAATCGAAGACCCCCTGCTCACGATTCCGCTCAGACTCATCAAGCGCCCCCTCCAGAAGTTTTTGAAGTTCGGTCTCACGACGGTTGGACTCTTCCAGGCCCCGCATCGCCAAACAGAGACATTTCTCAGCCAGAAGACGCTGACGTTCCGACTCCAAGTACCGAAGCTCATTCTCTTTCGCCTTCCTCTCCTGCGCCATAGCCTCCCTAGTAAGCTGCTCCACCAAGTCGGCAGCCCTGGCACCCAACCTGGTCACCGAGTCCGGTCTCCCTTCAGGGATAGTTCGTGGAGGTCCTCTCCGAACACCTCCCATGGGCTCTTCAACACCTTGGCCAGCAGAATCTGACACTTCAACATCTGACCCTATCTCGCCTTGAAGTCTCTCAGGCAGGTCTTCGGGATTATTGCTGACCTGTATCTCGTCGATATACGCCAGGTCATTCGCTCCCTCTCCGAAAGATCGAGGCGCTGCCGAACTCCCTTCACCCGGGGCTCCGGGTGCGGCGCGCCTCCTCTTCGCCGGAAGACGAGAAGGCCCCGGACGATCGTGGGGAACCCGTTTGTTCCCTATCTGCCGAAGTCGGAACCACCCCAGTTCAAGCTCCGGTTGGCCTGAAACACAAATCAAAAAAAAAAAAAAAATTAGCATCCTCACCGAAAAGAAAAGAAAAGCGCACGAGCTGCCAAGACTCACCCGTATACTCCCGCACATCAACCTCGAGGTCACGAAGGTAGTCTTCGGCATCATGCACACATTTCCGGATCTCATCCACCTCCCGAAAGCGAGGGTCCTCAAAACCGATCCCCTCTCCTAGGAACCTCGCCTCACCTACTCTTCGCGGCTCACCAAACCTCACTCCGCAAAGTTCGACAAAGAAAAATCGTTGTACCAATCTGCAAACCCGGTGTCCCTCACCTTGAAGACCTGACAATACCTACCCTTCAGAACGAAACACCCGTGCAGCCGAGGATTCACCTCCCACCGAAAAACCGCCTTGAAGATCTCGACGTCCCAAGGAATCTGCCGACGCCGCAATTCCTTGGCAAGGCAGTAGATCATGGTGACGGCGTTCGGCGGGAGCTGCATGGGAACAATGCCAAAGTAATTAAAAACATTCACGAACTCAGGCTGGAAAGGAAGGAACAGCCCTCCACGCAGGTGGTGGAGGCACACTGCCACCTTCCCTTCCGGCGACGTCGTGAAGTTCCCCGTCTCTGACGGATACTCCAAACCCACATCCGGGTCCACCACCCATACTTGCAGCTCCTCTTTCTCGAATGTATGCGGCGGTAAGATGCATAGCTCACCTCGAAGAGCATGGTAATCAGCCCACATGTCCTTCGCTCTGCTGCGCGACTTCTTAACCATTTTTCTTCTTAAAAAAGGGAAACGAGCGAAAGAGGCAAATAGAGATTCGGTGCTCGACCCCTCATCTTTTTTATATATATAGTCCCTAGA
Organism: Apostasia ramifera; assembly: GCA_019297695.1. Lineage (NCBI taxonomy): Eukaryota > Viridiplantae > Streptophyta > Magnoliopsida > Asparagales > Orchidaceae > Apostasia > Apostasia ramifera. The sequence goes on along the minus strand of JAEMOT010002574.1, from coordinate 48,847 downwards.
ACCGACGGTTCCGATCCCCGAGGACTGACACTTGGCCGCCCAAAATTTTAAAATATGTATATTTTGGCGCGAACTTCACCTCATTTTTCCCAAAACAATCACATCACAAAAAAATCATAAAAAACAAGGCACATATCACGAACATTCTATTTGAATGAACTTTTGCATAGTTTAAAAAAAAAAAAAGATAGAAGAGAAGGCTATAAAGAAAATCCCGGCTCTGACTCTGCAAGCAGATCCCGAACGGTCCGGGCAAACTCTCTTCGACGATGGTTCTCTTCCTCCAGCTCTTCGACTCAGGACATCAACGTCCCCCTCTCCCTCATCAACTCCTCAACTTGGGCGGTCGCCATCTCCAGGTCGCCCTCAAGGCGAACGCATTTCGACTCTAGGTCAGCGATCGTCTTCTCCGCCTCAGACGGTTCCAGTCTCCGAAGAAGAGAAAGAATTTCCTCAATCTTCTGCTCAAAGATCGTTGCCTTCTGTTCGAGGGCTGTTGCCTGATCCCTGCTCGCTACACACTCCTTGATCTTTTCAAGATGCGAACAGACGTTCCGCGCAAAATACTGCGCGGTCGAACTGACAGACCCAGGGCCTCTCTGACCTGACGAAGGCCTCGGACTGCCAGATGGGCCCGAAGAGGAGGTCACGGGGGCCACGTTGCCCTGCTCCGATGAAGGCGCCTCCCGAACCCCCAGAGATGGCGCAGAAGGCAAATTCCCCGTACTTTCCTTAATTGGCTGCACTTCGTCGTCAGCCACCATGATCGCGCCCTCCATCGAAGGAGCTGCTCGTGCGTCATTCACGGAGGACCTGGACGTCACGCGCACGCCCTCCCTTGCGCTGGAAAGACGGATCCTCGGCTTCTTCGACGCCTCTTCCCGAACGGACGGGCGCCTTGCGTCGGCTTGGTCCGGCTTACCCGGAACCCTAGTCCCAGGGTTCCCTCCTTGAAGACTGTCAGCTACTCCTGAGAAGAGATCCATCACACCAGTTTCTCCTCTGGTCAACAGAAGACCCAACCGGTGTTTTACAAATATTTATAGGCCACTCTGGTACACGTGGCAACTTGGCACGCGTATCAATATTCTTCACGACTATCGGGGGGACATGTTGCAATTGGATCCACACTTCCTCATCTGGACCGTCCACGTGGAAGATCACACAAAGGCCACGTAGGCAAGGCCTCCGAGTCGAACAAGAAAGGTATCAGCCCGAACAGCAGACGCCGAAAAGGTAGCAACCCGAAGAACAAAGACCCGACGTGACATCTGACCGTTGGGAATCGTACTGCTCTGGGGGAAAGATGCGGTTTTCCCGCCGACGGACCGTAACCACTGACGCGCCGTACAGCAAGAGTCACATACTAGCCGTCCGCAGGCATTAATTGAGCTGTCACTAGGGCTGTAGATTATTCGGCTGAAAGCGACTAGACATAACAGGCACAGGATATATATACTTCCTGTACACAGCCTTCAAAGGGGCTGAAATCCAGAAATTTTTTTTTGAATACTCTGTAACCCAAAGAGAAGCATTTCTAGTGACCTTTCAAGCCTCCTCGAAAAGGAGCCGTGGTTTTTCCGCCAGTCGGTTTTCCACGTAAAAAATCTTTGATTGTTTCCCGTCTTAACACTATCTATCTCAGGTACCAGCATAAATGATTTAAAAATTTATGGACTATTTTGAGGTGCTCTATTAATCTTAAAAACCTTTATGAAAGATTTTATAATACATAGACCAATTTAAAATACTCTATGATCTCAGGGACCCAAGGGTAATTTACTTAAAAATTAATTTCATTTCTTTCATTATCCGCATGTTTGCTTAAAAATACTGGCCTTTTCTCCTAGAAACAGGCCTGTTGGGCTCTTACTGGGAATATTGGGCCGAGAAATTGGGCCTAAAAGAATTTATGTTATAAAGTTGAGAACATAAAAATTATATATATTTGAACTAACATCTGTTTGTTTGTTAGGTAAAATTTAACATGATTAAAATTAAACTTAGATAAAAATATTTTTTTATTAAAAATTGTGAATGATGTGAAGTAAAGTTAGTTATTATGTTGGGGTGTGTGAGGGATGTGATATAAAGTTAGTTATTATGTTGGGATATGTGAGGGATGTGATATAAGTTAGTTATTATTTTAGTAATATGTGTAAGATGTGAAATAAAATTAATTTTTAATATTAAATTTTATATGTGATGTGATATGCCTGGTTAAAATTAAACTAAGTTAATTTTAAATGAATAAACAAACGGAGCCTATGATATTATATTTTACTAACGTCTATCCTGGCATTTTTTAAAGATTTCATCATTAGTTATTGTTCATTGGATTCAAATGAAAGGAAATTGTTTGTCATCGTTATTAAAATTTTAAATACGCACATATAATGCACGTCGAGCGGCGTCCGGTGTGCCCTCGACGGCCAGTGAAAATCCGGATAGTCGAGTGCCACCCACACCTGGTCGTACTCACAACCGCATCAAGTCTCCAAAGTGAACAGCCTCTGGTTAATGGAGCAATGTAGGCAAGGGAAGTCGGCAAAATGGAGCCGTAACTTCGGGAAAAGGATTGGCTCTGAGGGTTAGGCACGAGGGTCCCAATTCCGAACCCATCGACTGTCAGCGAACTGCTTGAGCTGCTATCGTGGTGAGAGCGGGTCGCCGCGTGCCGGATGGGGATGGACGGGGAACATTCCCCCGAGGGACTTCCCCGAGCGTCCAACAACCAACTCAGAACTGATACGAACAAGAAAAATCTGACTGTTTAATTAAAACAAGCATTGCGATGGTCCTGTATTTTACAAATATATTCTTTTAAAAAATTATTTTAAATGGTGCGAAAGGCACGTTGAAATCATAATATTAATGAGGTCTAATTTTTATAGTATAAATTATGGATTTTTAGTAGGCAAATTTATTATTTAAATTTTTTTTAAATAATATATATTATTGGGCAAATTACTTATTGAATTAAATTCATTTACAGACTGTAAAAATTGTGTTGTCTGCTTGTTTAACTAAATATTAGTTTTATGATAAAAAACCTAAATATTTGTTTGACTCAAAATTTCTTATAGAAACAAAATATTCAGTTTTATTCCGAATGGCTACGAAAACTTAAAAAAAAATTGCTCGTGAGAATTTAAGTTTAGTTTCATATGTGTGATAATCAAATGTGTTCTAACTTGAATTGTGTATGAATCAAGCTTTCGATAAGTTACTTAATAATTTTTAATATTTAACAAATAAATTTGAATTTCTTAAAAAATACCTTCTGAATGAATGAGCGCAAATGAGTTCAAAAATAGTAAAATTTTAGTTAAAAAATTCAATTGTAGATGTAATTGGAGGCTCTTTTACGAGAATAATTTGATATCATTAAACACAAGTGGTCACTCAAATATATGGCTCGATAACACTCTCAATATGAGTGCCAAGATCAAAGAGTTTAATTGTTAAGTTCATGAACTGAACTTAAATTGATCTAGAACTTGTTCATCTTCTTTACACGAAACAAGCTTGAACATAATCAAAGCTTGGCTCATTTATATATATATGAACTGAGTTTGAATAATAAAATATGAAACAAATAATCAAACACGGTTTGACTCTATTTATTCCCAACCTACTCCCTTCTCCCTTCCTTAAATTGTGAAAAGGTTTGAAAGGGAGAAGAAGAGCTTTGAAAACGTTGGTGGGAGGGAGAAGAAGACTGAAGACTATCAAGTTCTGACATGAAGGGGAGAATGGAAGGAAGCTCAAGGAAGAAAGAAAAAAAAAAATCTTCTCCTTGGAAGAAGGAGCATTGACAACAAGAAATTAATATAATCAAAGTCTATGATTGTACGACCAATTAATGTAGTATTATGGTTCCATGGGAGAGAAGGCAGCTTCTGGTCATTTTCCTTCACTTTCAAGAATTCCAACCTAACATTGATAAAAATAAATAAATAAAAAATCCAGCCGACAGGAGTAGTCCATTCTCTTTTCAAAAGTCTAACTCGAAATTAATCAGAATGTCGATACAAATTTGATCTGAAATATCTATCTAATCGGACATGTTCATTGAGAGTGATAAAACATGAGTAATTAATGCTGATATTCTACAACTTGTTAGAGGAGATGCGACTTAGTAGAGCTTACTATATATACATCTTTGATAATTATTGTACTTTTTAAAGTTTATATAATCTCACATCTATATAGGTAGAAGATTTTATTACATCTTCTGCTACTAATAAGATTATACAAAATTTTTGTTCAATTCATAGAGAATATCTTAAGACTTCTTCTAACTGATGTACTTTTTGATCTTTTTAAATATTCTAATCTGATTTAACTCTAAGCTGAAGCTTGAACAGATGATCACTGGAAATAACATAATTTTCTGCTTTATAGATATACATAAATATTAAAGTCAACTGAGTGCATCAAATTAATAAAATAAGATGATTTTTAAATAATTTTATTTGAAGGTTTGATAAATTTAAGAGGTGTTTAGTTCAACATTATCTTAGTATTATATTTTGTCATTTAGATATTATTATTTAAATGGCAAATTTATTATTTTTTTTAAAATTATTTATACATATAATTAAATTAAATAATTAATTTCTTTGTATAATATTATATAATATTAACATAACCTTAAACCAAACACTACATTGCTTTTGATGGGATTTAATATTAAAGAATAAAGAAAGAAGAAAGAATAAAAAATTAATAGACTAATTATATTTACTAAAAATGGGCTCTTTTAAAAAAATACTTATCTTATATTAGATTTATAAAGTAGGCATGCAATTTCTAATGCACATGATATGAATAATCAAAGTTATGGGACATTAAAAATAAAAATGTTAATTATTTATCAAAAAAAAATGTTAATATATGACAAATTAAGATTAAGTCTAATATTAATATTTTAAAATCTTAAACAGAATTCCATGAAAATATGTTACTAAACCTATATTAAGCTTTGAAATTTTATAAATAATTATATTTACTATAAATTACGCATATAATTAATTAACGATAAGTCTTTTTTAAGTTCTTAAAGCCAAGAGAAGATATTACGTAAATTTATAATTTATTAAATATATTATTTTTAATGTTTAAAAATTTTTATTTTTTATTTTCCACTATCTATGTCATTTGTAATTTTATGTATATTTATTATTATTATTATTATTATTATTATTATTATTATTTTGATAATCTATAATTGTAATAGTTAAGGTTAAAAGAATTTAATTACTAAATTTATGGAAACGTGGTCTTTAATCAATTGGCTATGAGAATCTTAGTCAACTCTTCATCTCTTCCCATGTGAAGCGCTGAAGCTTCTGCATAATTCTGCTATGCATTGTTTATTGCTTTATGTCCTTCATTTTTATTTATGTCCTTCAAAAAAATGATTATTTTGTTGTTCTCATTCATATTTCATAAATCTGAAGCCCAGATCAAAGAAAAAAATGATAAATAACAGAATCTCTAATAAACAAATTTACCGTTTCCTCGGATCGATAGAAGCAAGCTTGCTCTACGTACACACTTCTTAGCATCACTTCTCGGAATGTCACTTTTGGAGCCAACCATCGTGCGTAGTCTCAATATGATTGAAGTCTTATGCGATGCATTTCATCTTGGTTCTTTTGCTCGAATGATATCTCAAACAGATATAAGATCATTTGAAATGTCAAATAAATGTAGTCTGCAAACAACCATCCCTCAATTGGAAGACACTCTTTAGCTATCTCTGCTTAACAAATTTCGTCCCTTCAAGTAGAAACATTCCAATCAGGGAAGCTCTACTTAATGGATGATCTCGTAGACCCATCTCCATCAGCATCCATCGTTCACTTACATTCAATCATGACTTTCTTTAGATGCTAGTCGCCAAAGATACATAAGATTTTAACACCAATGATCAATAAGCACTACTTAATATCCCGAGTGATTATGCATAAATAATTTACAAATAGCAATATAAAGGTGCTTTGCAACAAACGTTTTCAAATTAAAATACGTATTAGAATGATGTAGGAGAAAGAGAATTTTTCAAATTTACTTCCAAAACAAAAACTTTTGCTATTCTTCTCATGCATCTGATGGAGAATATTTCTTTTTCACATTTTATAACTTGAGCACTTCTTTCTTCTATGCTCATTTTGATATTTGATTTCCTCCTACATCACAAAGGATTTTCATATAAATAATGGTGCTTTGCATTTTAATAATCTCTATTATTTAAGTTAATTAAATGTTAGAAAAAAATGTCTATATCATCAAAAATTAATCTTACATGTAAATATTTTTTATTAAAAATTATGTATAATGTAAAATAAAATTAATTAATTATTATACATTCACATGTGTGAGAGATATAAAATTAGTTAGTTATTATTTAATATGTGCGTAAAATGCGAAATAAGGTAATATTTTTATTTTAATATATATATATATATAATGTAAAATATAAATAAATTTTTATATTAAAATTTATGCGTGATATATGTTGGATTAAAGTCAACTTTGATAACTTTAATTTGGCAAAACAAATAGAATTCTTAATTACTTATATTTTTTTTTTAATAATTAGGTTTAATATGCATCTTTATTACATCTTTAATGACACGTGTAAATGCTCGTAAGAAACTATGGACTAATTTGCATTGATTGGTCAAAATTGAACGAATAAATAATAAATAGCAAATTATTTTTTGTACATAAGTACCAATTTGGAATTCTAAGGTCAAAATTGGTGGGATTAAAATTAAATTCAAATAATCCAATCTTGAAACCATATAAGCATATACACTGAGCTATTCGTGCCTGAATACATATTTTTCTTTAATTTGATTTAGTGAAAAATTACTAAGTTTAATTGCTAAATATGCATTTTGGATATATAATATTTAGTCGGTCGAAAAAATAATAAATCTGCATCTTTATATGATTTGTTTATTTATATAATACACTTTATGATGTCAATCGTATTAAAAATACATAAATTTCATCAGAATGTCTTATTTTAAAGTAGATCAGAAATTGGGTATCCCGAATAACTAGAGTGTTAGAAAATCAAGTAGTTAATTAATAAGAGTTCGACGAATGAATACTAGAATTTGCAAATATTATAAATATTACATAAGAAAATTGCAATGCTTATTGTAAATAAAACTTGTTACATACTACTGAAATAATTATCGTATTATAAATATAACTTAGGTTGAAACCAAAGATTTGAATTACAAACTTACTCGTGCATATTTAAGGATCAGGATTTAAAGAACCAAAAATTGCGAAATTCATGTCCCTCCAAGTAGGTTCTTGATTCTACTTTATCGAGTTTGCACACATAACAGCTATGACACCATTCTTTTGTAGCATCGATCATTTTAATTTCATCAACTATATATGACAACCGAGTTGTGATTCAACATTCTAGATGATAAATTTTCTGATGAGCTACTCATCATTATCCTCCTTGCCCATATGTGATGGTGCTTATGTTTCACAAATGAAATTTTGAATAATTTATTTTTAGAGTTAAGCTATGTATTTAGCCCTAAAATATCCATGATCTAGAATTAAAGAAGTTTTTTTAGTTGAAGCATCAGTCATTTTTATAATTTATAATTTATCGAACTGATATCAAGCTATAGTTGGATTAGTTCGAATCAAACTTAGCTCAAATTTTATTATTTTATAGGAGCATTTACTTATATCACTCCTAAAATAAACTTTATTACATATTTTACCTCAAAATTTATCTATTTACTTTTGTCTCCCCTAATTTTGAATGATTATTTATAAACTAAACTCCTTCCCTCATTCTCGTTATCTTCCTGTAATCTTATTTTTGGGGTGAAACATTGGTCATTAATCTTGATGTAATAATTTTGGGGATGAAATATGTAATAAAGCTTACTTTAGGTGGGACAAAAATAAATAAATAATTTTAGGGATAAAATATGTAATAAAGTTTATTTTTGGGGTGACATAAGTAAATTTTTCTATTTTATAAATAGATTGTATGATGTGTTAGTTAGCTTATGAGTAAGAATACTCATATTTAAAACTCAATAAAAGCAATAATTCTCAATTCACTTGTGGGTTTCAGGCCGTGCTGAATTTGATTTGGCTCGAAATTAAATACTAGTCGAGTTGAATTGGCTAGAACTCAAAGTGGATTTAAGGTGAAATTGATCGATAATATTTTTTTTTAATTCTGAAATTGATCTACAAATTAATGTATAGGGAGAGAGAGGGAGAAAAAGGGTCTACAGTGGCCACGGTGGGGGCCACCGCGATTCGTCTCATTTCGTCGTTCTGGGTCCCTCAAAAGTCTCCCTCCCTTCCTCGCGGTCGCCGGAGCGGCCTGCCCACCGCCTTCCGCTTTCGCCGTCGCCGGTGGGTCCAGTCAAACTCTTTGACCGATTCTCTCCCGAGGACTCGCCCTCCCCAACCGCAGGCGTCGGATCCGCCACCTGTCTCCTCGGACGCGGTCCGATGAGCTCCTTTGATCCCCTCGAGCACTCTCGCCGTGCCAGCTGTCATCATGACGCACCGCATGATCTCACTCCCTCTCTCTCTCTTCACCCCCCTACTTCCCTTTAATTTCCTCCGCCTCACTCCGGGAAAAGACTTCAGGCTTCTTCTTCGATCAACCGCGTTCGGCTCTCATGGGATCCCCTCCAATGGAGAAAAGACGCGGTGGGCTGACGCTCGACCCCAACCCGTTCCTCGCCGGAGCGCTGGAGCGCAAGCTTTCCCTCGACTCCGGCTCCGCCGCCTCCTCCGCCTTCGTGCTTCCGCCTTCCCGCTACGAGGAGCGTTCCTTCGTCTGTGAGATGGACTTCTTCTCCGGCGAGAGGTCAGGCTTGGAGACACCTTCCGTCCCCGGCCTCGATCTGAAGATCAAGAAGGATGATCTCTCCATCAATGTTAGTACTCTGAATTCCACTTCGTCTCCTTTAATTTCATCTCCTCAAGCTTGAAAATAATTCGAGATCTCTAACTCTAATGATATATGAAAGTTATAAAATCTTTGTTCATCGACTGATCTGTGTTAGAACATAAGATTCTTCCTCACCATGGCCTACAAGTTTAAGTTTTTACATCATCAGTTGTTAATAACAAGAGTTTAACATAATATCAGAAGCAAAAGTCTAAGATTCAAACCTCGTTACATAATAATCCCCAATTATATGTCTATAATTCTTACAAATAAATGTGAGTAATTATTCCCGACTGATAAAAACTTTTAGGCTAATTGGTAGCCGGATATTTAGCAATTCTTTGTTTCTATCCAGACTGGTTTGCAGCTCGCGAACACAGGAAGCGATCACTCTACCGTGGAGGAAGAAGACGATAAGGAGGGCAAGTGCGAGGTATGCATCTATAAAAGCTTGCTGGTCACTCTCTCATTGATCGATTTGGTGGGATAAAAATTGAGGTAATCGTCGTCTTCTTCTCCTGTGAATTCAGGTGGCGGTGATGGAAGCTGAGCTCCGGCGTGCGACAGAGGAGAACCAGCGGCTTAGAGGGATGCTGAGCCAAGTTACGAGCAACTATAACAAGCTTCACATGCAGATCATCTCTATAATGCAGCAGAGAAGCCATCAAATCATCCCACAAATCCAACAGGTATAAAATTTGTAGTTTTGAATTATTTTTTCTCCATTAAATGTTGACTTTAATTTGCTTATATCTAACTCACCTAAGAAACTTAATGCATAAAATATAAAATTAAAAATTTTCAACAAAATTCAAGCAAAAATCACACATAAGAAATATTTTCTTTTCTCACACTGTATTATCATCTAAAGTAATATAATCTACCTCCTTATTTATTAATATTTTTATATAAAAAGAAAAAAATTAAAAGTAAATTCATAAAATAAATAATCTTAAATTATATTTACTAAATTTTTAAAGTTAATTACCTATATCCTACATTAAACTTATTATTTTATATATTATTTATTAATTATGATAAATTATGCAGTATATATTTTTTTATATTATGTATATTATAAATTATTAAAAATATTTTGATGTGTCATAATAATTTTAATTTTAATATAATTTGTGGTGTGAGAATGTAATTTATTAAATATAGATGACTAATATGTAAAATAAATTATCTCAATTTTTTAATGGGAAGAAGCAGGGGGAGGAAGAAGACGGTATGCCACGGAGGTTCACGGACGTCGGTCGAGGCGCTGAAGCCGACGAGCCGTCGCATTCCTCCACAGACGGCAGCAGCCGGGACCGGTCGCCTTCACCGATGAACAATGCCGAGAAGGTCACCATCGCCGGCGACGGCAGCGGAGTTTTCGGCGAAGAGAGGCCGGAGAAGCCCGGCAAGCTTCTTAACTTCGTCTCGAAGCCCGCTGATCAAGCGCAGGAGGCCACCATGCGCAAGGCGCGCGTCTCGGTTCGCGCTCGATCCGAGGCGCCAATGGTAATTAATTACTTAATAAATTAATAAATTAATTAATTAATTATTTTAAAAGTAGATTTAAAATGTTTATTTTAAGTGGTATTTAATTAATTAATAAATATTTAATTTGATTAGATATCGGACGGCTGTCAGTGGAGGAAATATGGGCAGAAAATGGCAAAGGGAAATCCGTGCCCTCGCGCTTATTACCGCTGCACTATGGCCGCAGGCTGTCCAGTTAGGAAGCAGGTAATTTTTACTAAAATTAATTAAATTAAAATTTTAATATGATAAATATCCTTCTTATTAGAAAAAAGTGCATTTACACGTTTGATATTATATTTAAATATTTCATATTTATTTTTTAAATATATTATAATATGTACGGTAAAATTTTTTAAAATGTTACATTGCGCACGTGTGAAGTTTAATATTTTGTGTCAGGTCCAACGCTGCGCGGAGGATCGCTCCATCTTGATCACCACCTACGAGGGAAATCACAACCACCCCCTCCCGCCGGCGGCCATGGCTATGGCCTCCACCACCTCGGCGGCGGCCTCGATGCTGCTCACCGGCTCGATGCCGAGCTCCGACACCCTCATGAACCCCAGCTTCCTCGCCAGAACCCTTCTCCCCTGCTCCGCCACCATGGCCACCATCTCCGCCTCGGCGCCCTTCCCCACCGTCACCCTCGACCTCACTCAGTCTCCCAACTCCCTGCAGCTCCTGCGGCCGCCGGTGCCGCAGGTATTTGGCCAGACGATGTACAGCAGCCAATCGAAATTCTCCGGGCTGCAGATGTCCTCGCCGGATTTGGAGAAGGCGGGTCCGGCGGCGGCTCGAAGTCTCGCCGATAAGATGAGCGCGGTGACGGCGGCGATTACGGCGGACCCGAACTTCACGGCGGCCCTCGCTGCCGCCATCAAGTCTATCATCGGCGGCGGGCCACTGTCGGGAGGCAATGACAGTGGCGGGAATGATATGAGCCCGCCGGCCGGTTGGGGTTTTCCGGCGACCAGTTAGCGCTGAATGATATAATATAGATTATTATATAGTTTTTTTTGCAATTTTTTTTTTAAAATATGGAGAGAAAGGGAAATACTGTGAATTATTTTTTTTGGGGGATTTTTTGAAATTTGTAAGATTTTAGAAACGGCTGTTCATTAATCATACTGTTAAATTAAAATCAAATTAGTTTTATTACATAATTATTATCCTATTTTTATTTAACATTATAAATTTTTATACTGCCACTTGGCCAGAACATTTACATACATGGCTAAAATTGTAACCATTTAAATCCATAGGGAAAAACTTTTGTGTGAATTTTTTTTTATTTTTATTTTTATTTTTTTGAAATATTTAAAATAAAACTAATTTTATTTTGAAATATTTGTAAATTATGAAGTAAAATTAGCTATTTGTTTTAAAAATTATTTAAGATGTGAAATAAAATTAATTTTAATATTAAAATTTATATAAAATTTTAAATATTATTAAATTAATAATAAAGGTTAAATGTTTTTTAAACTCAAGTTAAATTAAGTTAATCTGGCTAACAAAAAAACATAACATCTTTCCACTTTTGTCTTAGTACTGTCTGTTTATATATATAAGATAAATTATAATGAATAATTTCAAATATCATAATTTTTCATAATAAAGAGGTATTGATTGACATTCGTGTCATTTACTATTTCATCAACTATGTACAATTTATAATATACTTTAATCTTAAAACAAAAGTCGAGTGTTATATATAACTTATTAACAATAAGTTGCATACATATGCACTAATATCAATCTATTTTAATTTGCCCACTCATAGTTGACGTTACATCTAATCAGCACGAAATCACGGCATAGTTTTTCGTAAGATGTCGCATATTAAATATCAAATTTTAAAGTGTTTGATTTATAAATGGGTTTTTTTAGCATGTATAAATTTTTTTCCCTAAGGCCTTGTTTGGCTCAAAAATTAAATTCAGAACTAAAATAATACTATTTAAATAATAATAATAATAATAATAATAATAATAAATAAAATTTTAAT
>JAEMOT010002574.1:907-36248 GCA_019297695.1 Apostasia ramifera | reverse complement strand
AATTCAAATATTTAAATTTAAAATGTGAATAAAGTAAATATTTTTATTAAAAATTATTAAATATATAAAGTAAAATAATATTTTTTTATATTAAAATTTATATAAAATAATTAAAAATTTTATTTTTTAAAATAGTACATTTTGGTACTAATTTTAATCCTCGACCTTAATGTTTTATTATAGAACGCCAAGCACGTGAAAAATGCGGAAATGAATGGATTGGTTTGGCATTTAAAGAACCCGGTCCACATATTGACCGGTCACTTTACTTCTTCAAGCCCAAGAACAAATTACATTTTAGTCTCTTAAGATTGAGATATTATTAAATGAGATTGTAAAAATTTGACTCACATCTTGTAGATCCCTTTGTGCCCAAAAAAAAGTTTTTCATATGAATCCCTGAAGTAATTATTTGTTTGAGTACTTGATGAGGATCCTTGTGACGACCCAGGATCAAAAAGGGCAGAAAATGATTCATGTCAGTCAATCAAAATTATTCAGATAAAGAGCGACTACTGACATATTTTTATGTGAAAAAGACATAAACATAAATCATCTTATATTAAAAAAAAGGAGAATTTTTAAGTTGTATAAATAAATAACATAATATTAAATAATAAAAATACATTTTAAAATAAAATCGTAAAACTAATAATAGAAATTTTATAATTTAGCGTGCTTAAATTTAAATAGTATTGAAATGAATGACTTTTTGAAAGATATTTAAGTCACATATTTTTTAAAGTTAAAATAGATAATATTTTTATATGTGAATTATGAAATATTATATATTCTTTTTTATAATTTTTGTGATTTTTATTTCATTCAAGTTGCTCACTAAACCCTACTACCCACAATTGCTCCGTTTGTTTGCTGAATCCTAATTTGAAGATATATATATATATATATATATATTAAATTAATTTAAATAATGACATGTTAAATAGAAGAGCTCAAATGAAAGAATCAATCAACCTTAACATTTTTTATTCTTGTTTGCAAATACTACGATTTTCTTCAAACCCGAAACCCCTCATAATTTCAGGCAAGCTATCTCCCGATTGAGCTAGAAAAAACTCCACTTACTGGGCTAGGAGAAGCTCCACCCACCTAAAGCTAAAAGAAGCTCCACAACAATCAACACACGAAAAAAATTAGATTTTATGTTTGAAATTTAATAAAATAAAATTTATCATCGTCATGAATTTGTGTAAAATGTGCAAGATATGATTGATTATATGTTAAGTTTAACCAAACTAAAATCATCAACATAAAACACTCGATGAAAAATATATAAAAATATTTACTTTTTTCCAATAAATTTTAGGAGGATTTACATCTGTCATCCCAAAAGATCTATTATTTTCAGGCGACACCCCCAAAATTTATTATTTTCATGCAGCACCTCTATCTAACTTCAAAAGCAGAGTACTGCCTGTAAATTTATCCTAAAATAAGAAATGCTGCTCAAAAATAATAGACTTTGAAGGTGCTGCTTAAAAATAATGAATTTTTAGAAATAACAGATGTGAATTTTTCTAAATTTTATTATTTACATTCATTTGATCTGGCATGAAAATCTCATCAAGTACCTTTCAACTTCACAATTATTCATTCATCTAAAAAACCATTCAATCGATCAGTAATTAAATCGTTATATATTATGATAAAAAACTTGAATCGTTACACACACAATAATATTATTTTGAATTTAATGTGAAGAAAATTCAAAAGGTCAATAGAACAGATCTGTGAGAATTAACAGCATTAAATGTTGTGCCTTTTATTGACATTTTTCATTAGAATTAAGAAGTCCTGCCCCCAATTCAATCTGAACGACCGTAAATTTTAAATTCAATTAAAGGGAAATTTAGTTCGATATTATCTCGATATTATCTCATGTTATTTAAATATAATGACATCTAGATATCAGTTTTTGAATGATAATTTTATAATTTTTTTAAAAATCAGCTAAAGATGTCGTCAAATTTTTTTAATGATAATTCTATAATTTGGTTGGTCTGATTTTCAAATATAAGAAACCAAACCCAAACTATTTAACCAAAAAATTCAATCATCAAACCATTAACCAAACCAATATGTTCTAAACCAAATCAAACAGACTAAATTTAATCGGTTCAGTTCAATTTTTCGGTTTTGACCGTTTAATGCACACCCCTAGTGTACACCTCTCACATACATATGTCATAACGGAACTGATTAGAAATTTCACATAGACCGGAGATACAAAGTCCAAAACAATGCACTATGTAACATGGAAGGAAGTTTGCAAGCAAAAGAGGAAAGGGAACTTGGCATGCGTTTTTAAGCGGAGAAATTTCCTTATGACTAGCATGCAGCCAATACATGAATGACGATGAGTATATTTAAAGAGAAAGCCTAAAGGCTAAGTATAGATCCGAAGACTTATGGGTGTGCAAGTTGATATGCTTTGGGAGAGAGGTGGGACATGATAACATGATTTGGCTTATGATGGAAGTACTATCTACTTCATTCAAGACCCCTAGCTATCTACGACTCCCTTAACGATACGGCGAACCTTCCTCAATATGCAAGCGACGGAATTGCCTATTTCTATTGCGGAGATCATTACAAATGAAAAATAGAGCAAAGGACCCTCCATTTGTAGGGCAAGTTATATGAAAAAAGACAAGTTAGTTTGGGCAAATTCTAAGAAGATTAAAACTCCTATTGCAGCTCTCTCTAACATTTTGAAATGAGGACGCCTTGTATGAGTACTTGGTGCTGGAATGTTCGAACTTCACCATGGATACAGAATTTGCTTTGGAGGATTTGTAAGAATGTTATTCCTATCTTGGCATGGTTGTGTATAAAGAGATTGTTTGCTTCAAACCTGTGCCCATAGGGTGTAATGTCGAACAAAACTTGAAGCGACTTTGTTTAGAGCGCAGAGTCAAAGATGATGGCCAAAGCAACTGACTCCATGGTACATGGCTGATCAATTCCCACCCTAAAAGACAGAGACTAACGTCATGAGTTTAGTTGAAGTTGACATGAACCGACATAAGACTCTTTGAATCCAAGTGCCCTCTTAAAGCTATGTATATCAATTGAACAACATTAGATTTCTTCACTTCACCTCATGATTGGCCCAAACTCAACTTTGATGGACTTATACAAAGTAATGGAGTAATTGAAATTTGGAGCTAGCTACATTATGAAAGACCATAAAAGGGTTGTTCCTATAAGCAGATGGGAAAGGGTTACTCACCAATGCATGCCACAAAGAGAAGAATCAGGTTGTGTTGGAGGGATTAATTAAAGGCTATAGCAAAGAGAAAATTAAAGGTACTAAGAATATGGGTGGAAGGTGATTCCATGGAAGCCCTCCTCCAAATGATGTAAAAACAAATGACTGATAGCAAAGAAATACAAGCAAATCACCCAAGAATCACAACCAACAAGACCGAAAGCCTAGACCAGGACCACCTAAGAGCAACACTAGGGCTACTCGACAACTAAGTCAAGTGATAGAGTAAATTTATGCATTTTTTGTGGTATCTCATACATGTAAATTCTCTCACAAATGTAAGCAATGCAACTGATTAAATGACACAACCACACTAAGTTATTTTACTTGGTAGAGGAGAATATACCTTCTAATTGATTTTCATAATGCCCTCAATGAAAGTATAACGTATTCTTGCACTGTTTATAGCAAATTCCTAATCCAACTTTAAAAAAAGAAAGATAATAAAAAGCAAAGATGAGTGATGCTACACATCCCTAATAAATAACCCTAAATTTTAAATACAATTAGGATTCCTATGTGGCTATGATGTCATATAAGCAAAAAGGTGACTTTTATCTATATGAGCTTATTGCCACATAGGCACTAAATAAGAATTCTAGTTAAATTCAAAGCTTGGGGTTAATTATGGTGGCTGCAAAGCATTTATCATTATCATCTACAGTTGCTTTAACATATCTAGAATTCGATGCACGTATTAAAAAAAATTTTGATACCCCCAAAGGTTCTAGGCAAGGTTTTCAGAACCGGACTGAAGATCGAACCGGTCAATCGACCGGTTCATGGTTTTATCGGTTCAACCGGATGACTTAATAATTACATCATAATTAAATATAAATTTTCTAAATGTGAGATTAATTTTTAAAATATGATAAAAAATATTTTGAAAAAAATAGTACAACTAATTTAAAAAATTTACTACTACAAGAAATGTATAAAAAATTAAAAATTATAAAACAAAACGAATATAATTACTTTTCTTGTCAATTTGTCATTCAAAATACTTTATCTCTTTTATAACAATTCGAAATAAATTCATGATAAAAAAATAATAAATTAGCTAAACATCCATTATATAAAATAATTATTATTCAAAATATAGCATCAATAATAAAATATTAATGCCCAAATATTAATGTATAAAAATAAAATAAGAAGCTCAAATAATAATTCCGGTTTGTCCGGTTTGGCGGTTGGACCGGTTTTTACCGGTTCAACCCGGTTTTTACCGGTCCAACCCGGTTTTTACTTAATTTCGGTTCTAATATTGAACCAGACCGGACCTTGGGCCGGTTCCCGGTCGAACCGGCCGGTCCGGTCCGGTTCTGAAAACCCTGGTTCTAGGGCCTTGGATATTAGCTTTAGCCAATAGTTCGAGGAATAGTACAATATACTATCTCCTTAATTAGTGGATGAAGTTAATACCCAAAGATCATAGAATCTTCGGAAAACATTGTTCATAAAATTCCATCTATTAGCTTCATTTGCATTGTCATCGACAATTTTGGTTGGCTCTTCTCTATAGACAGGCTCCTTGTCTAAAAATAAAACAAGACCTCGTCAAAGAGTACCTCATTCTTAAAGAGTTACTCATGATTAATGAGTGCCTCATCGTCAAAGCTTCTTGACTCATCGTAGCCTATGAAGTGATTAGTTGAAGTTGAGCAATCTCTGAGGAGCTCTTCATCAAAACAGATTTTCCATGATGAGTTCTTCAAGATGCTTATATGAATTCTTATACAATGACTTGAATGAACAACAAAGCTGTGGGATTTCAACCAAGAAGATTGCTCCGCAAGTCGAGCAGATTTTAAACTATGAGCTCCTCAAGCTTATATGAAGTCCTAGGCTGTGCATTGAATTCAAGTAGTACAAATGATTTTCCTCGACCACATTTTTCGAACATTCATTGTCAAAGTTTTCCTTGAGTAGCTCATTGATCTCATTTCCCTCAAACGACTCTGGCAATATGGCTTCCAAGATCAGCTCCTCGTTGGCCCCAACCACAAAATGATTGTCAGTCCTGACCATTTATCGTCGTTCCTTATCTCTGTATTGCTTGTTCATCGGCTCTGACCACTGATAGTTCAATGGTCCTGACTACTGTTCGTTCAGAAAGATTACTCCTCTTCATCAAGACTTCACTCCCCGCAGCAGCTCTAATTAGAGCTCGTGATGCTAGATGAAAAATTTGAGATATTCGGTATGGCAGAAGATCTGCTTGCTACAGTCTAATCAATAGGCTTTATAGAGAGGAGAGAAGCACATGCAGCAGCTTTTGATACATCTTCATGATCATGATCATCATTTAGCCAATGTTCCTTCGATTAGTGGTTAGGCTAATGTCCATTCTTTAGTACAAGCAACTGCTGATTACGATGAGAAGTCACAGGTCACGCCTTCGATTGATTAAGATCATCTTTAATCTATTCGTCTTTCTTTTCTCGCGTGTTCATAATCAGACTACTGATTGTTCATGATCCCAACTGCTCATAGTCCCCAACTAATGATTGTTCGTCAGCCTCAACCATTGTTGCTTCGTCCGACCCAAACAATATTCTAGATACCTCTTTTTAGACTCAAGAACTTCCCCCCACCTGAGAGAGGCAACCCTCTAAAACTTGAATTTCGTAATAATTCATCACTTATGTACTTACAAAAAGTTTGATAAAAAAGTTACTATATCTCCACATTTATGGTGCATGCTTACAACTAGTATTCCATTAGGATCTATTCCTCCAAACAAATGCCCCTCTTCCTTGCCATCTGAATCCCTAAGGTCAAGTTATTTCGGTCCTCCATGGATTGTATTGTCTTCCTCCTTGCACCATTCCCAGGATGGCAATTTCCCAAATCCTTGCCGACTAGCACAAGCATACCCAAGTACATCCCAAGGCTAGCTTAAACAAAATACCGCAAGAAGATAACCATAGCTTTCTCTAGCTTCACTCTAAACAATGCCCCATAGACACTATTATTTATAGGCCTTGGTGAAATTAACTTGACTAAGGTTCTAACATGTTTTATGTAATTTGAAGGAGGGATAATCCACAAGATGAAAATGCTAAGGTGGATGACTAATTGATTATATACAAAAAAATAGAAATGAGAACACTTGTGCGAAGACTTGAGTAACCTTAATTGAAGATAAGCACATAGACAATTGACTTAAATGAGTTAAACATATAAATCATAAGCTTGTAAAAGCTTTAATAAGAAGAGTTAAATCAATGAATTTTTCCCATGTAAAAGAGGAAGAGGATAGACCAAAAAAGATATAACAAGAAGATATAAGAAATGCCTTTACACACTTAGAACTGAAACTATTATTTGATAAAGTGCAATGGAAATAAAAAATTCATATAATCGACTCTAACTAGTGGAATAAAGGCTTGGTTATTATTGTGATGTTGAAAGAGGAATAATCCACAAGTAAGGACTGAACATATTCGAGATCAAATGCTTCACTGCTCGAACGAACATTGTATCCTCCAATTTGTGTTTGAGCTTGAAAGAAAGTTTCGATGAAAACTATTAACCACCGCGTCAAGTCCTGTCTCAACAACTCAAAGGTGGGGCCTAATCCGTCCTAATTGTACACGACTTGATGCCAAGAATGACTCCTTTTCCATTATTGCGTCTATTATCTTACAGAGTAGCAGATATACTCTCCCTGGATTCACATTCTTTCTTGGCTTAACATTATAATATGTTCCATCTTCAACCAAGGGGCACAAAACAACTCCCAAGATGCCTCGTTCTTTCCATTTTTATCAAAATCTTTATTTGACAAGTATATGTCCACATGGATAAATCTACGCAAAGTTGGCTTATCAATCAACCTAACAGAAGTATCTCAACATATCAAACATATCCTCCCTGGTTAACATAGAGAGATACTTCCTCGACATAACTATTGAGTGCATTCTTTGTTCCATAACATAACTATTGAGCGCATTCTTTGTTCCATAACATAACTATTGAGCGCATTCTTTGTTCCATAATATAACTATTGAGCGCATTTTTTGGTGTTGCCTTAATTATATAAACATTCTATAAATCATTACTACTGCCGACTACCAAGCATCTCCATGCTACACTTATTTCCTTGATACTTTGGATAGATAACACAAAGAACTAGAACCACAAGCTACCAATGTTTTGCTAAGTAAATACATAGGATATAGATTTAGCGACTCTTCAAGATTGACATTTTGATTTCGTGAGCCCACACAAATGATATTCCCAAACAATTTGTTAACGTCAAAATTAAAATAGCCAGATCAATGATTTTCCAAGCTGAGGACTAGCTTCTTGGGATAACATTGAAGCTTTCCGTGATCATTCATAGATAACTAATTGTTAATAGATAATGATTATTTGTTGATTATCTCCCTGAAGAAACCTTCTCCACGATTGAGCTAAATCTTTCCAACACCTAGATATGATTCATTTTACTGTACATGCAGCTGATCCAAAGAAAGTAAATATGTATATATAAAAGATTTTGCTCGATCAACTGCCGGGGGATCCTACTATTATTATGGAAGTTGTTACCAAAAAGAAGAATAAAAATGCTAACGAGACTTCACCACGTTCAGGGAAAAGGACAACAAAATGGAAAAGTTGTCACAACTAAAACTACCACCCATTAATCATAAAAAGGAAACTCGTGCTTCTTGAATAGGGGCAACTATCAATAGACGCTAAAGAGAACATTGCTTCTCTTTTTTCTTGCTTCACAAAGACAAACTTGAAGATCTTTTCTTATTCCTCCTACCAGCGAAATGGAGCCAGAGACCATTAACTTCTCTTCCCTTCATGCATTCTTCTCCAAATAATACATTCAAGGAACAAAACATTATAGTGAATTTCTCTATCGCTTCCTGGAATTTTGGTTTTTCCCTAATGTGGCTTCTCCGTGTAAAAATTGACATTCCTCCCTATTATATTTTATTATATTGTGTGATCTCTGATCTAGATGTTCAAACAATCCAAATGCCATTTCAGGCGACTTGATGTTTCGCATCAACAAGATGTATATAAAAACTTACCATGGCAGGCGGTCTGATTTGTCGGTAGTAGTTCATTGACTTGGCAAATTCAAGTATAAGTACCTAATCAGGTCATATATATCTTTATTTAACCAAATCATGAAGATGTTACTAATTACTTTACATATGCAAATAAATATGATAAATTGATCCAGGTACATAACAAAACAAATGCCAACAAAGAAAATAACATACCTAAAATATGTTGAGAAACTTGAATGCATGTAACTAAGGGGGTGTTTGGTTCAATGTTATCATGGTGTTATGAAATATTATCTAGAAAAAATAACTATTTGATTTGATGATATATGTAGATAATATTCTAAAAAATTATAAAATTATCATATAAGAGATAACATCTAGATGTCATGATATTTAAATAATATGGAATAGCATCAAGATAACATTGAACTAAACGCCACCTAAGATAATTGTCAAGGAAAGTGGGTGGCATCTAACACATATGGTCGTTGACATTGGTATATAATATTTGACGTGAATAATATATAAGGCAAGAAGGGATAGAGAAAACAAGCTGCTTTCAGTCGTGAATAAGGCTAATATCGAACTGATTCCAAGCAGAGTTTGAGCCAACTTAAAACCAAAAATTTCAATTTTAGTTTAGCACAAAATCAAATTGAAATTGATTTAGAATTTGATTCAAGCTAGCTCAGCTTGAAATGAATCAATTCCAAGCCGAAATGAAATACGCCAACATCTTATTATTTTAAATAAAAATTAAAGGTGCAAGGAGAGAGATTCATACAATGGTCAATGAGAATATTACACTACTCTCTCCATTAAACTACAACCTCGATGGAGCTATAGCCAGACATTGGAGATGTATAAACAAACAAGTAGAAACTGAAAATGTCATTTATTTGAAGAGCCTCAATGTAGATGAGTAAACAATTTACAGCTCTAGTTCTCTACAGATTAGGTGAGACAACTCAACTAAAAAACTCGATTATATTTATTTGTTTTAGCCTGTTGAAACAATGGAGATGAGTAAAGCTTAGAGGAGCACACACCTCATCTTCAAGAACGAGCGTTCAAACAATGGTGATCAAAAATCTTGAAGTGCACAATAAAGGACTAGAAGAATGACAACTCTAATTAAAACCATACCGGTGATTTTAAGTAACTGATGCAATTCTCTTTTCTTGAGGTTTAGCTCTGAGCCTTTTCTACCTTGGCTTTGATTTTTTGCTCCAAAAGTGCTTTCTCGGTATCAAGATTAAACATCCTGTTCAGTGCATGCATATTCTCAAGAGTCTCATTAAGAGTCCGGCTATCACTGCCATCACATCTCAGGTGTTGCAATGGAGAATGAAGAAGCTTATTCACAATACCACTGGCGAGATCTTCTATAGCTCTTCTCACCTTCTTCGTCAGAACATCTTCACTGATCTTCTGGGTGCATTTCTCAAGCTCCGCAGATTTGATTCGCTCAGCATAGGACCTCAACTTCTTTATCGTAGGTACCGTCTCCAAGGAGTCCCTCCAGGCCTCAAAATTTTTCAACTCTTGGGTGATTATCACTTGGGCTTCCATTGCCTTCCTCATTCTGTCTTCCTTATTGGCTTCCACCACCTCTTTGAGGTCATCCACGTTGTACAAGCATGCAGTTTTGACTTCTGAAACACATGAGCCCACATTCCTGGGCACAGATATATCAATAAAAAGCCTCAGTCCCCCAACATCCTGGCTCGCAGGAGGAAGGGCTTCTACATGTTCCTTCAAGAACAATGGTGATTCAGAGGCAGTGCTGGTAAACACAACATCAGCATCAGCAGCAGATGAGAACATTTCGGCAAGGGGTTTGTAAATTATCTCAATGTCTTTCAGCTCCTCCCGAATAGCATTGACCTTCTCCGATGAACGATTAATAACTACAACCCTTTTGCACCCCTTTGCAGCCAGATGTTTAATCACAAGCTTCCCCATCTTCCCAGCTCCAATCAGTAGCATTCTGGCAGACAGAGCATGAGACGCCGGTAGTTTCATGAAAGCCAACTCGACAGCAGCCGAGCTAACAGAGACTGCACCGGAGGAAATGCTAGTCTCAGTACGAACTTTCTTACCAGCGGATATCGCATCCTTGAAAAGCCTATCAATGTTCTTCCCCAGGCCTCCACTTGCCTGTCCAATTTTAACAACTTGCTTAACTTGAGCAAGGATCTGCCCTTCACCTAAAACAAGGGAGTCAAGGCCGGCGGCCACTTCAAATAAATGCCTCGTAGCATCGCCATCACGCAGCATAAAAATATGATCTCTGAGTTCAGACACAGGAATTCCACTAGTCTGTTAAAAGATGAATCAAAACAACAATTACTGCAATAGACCACAAATAAATCACAGAAAATATACAAACCATCTGATCCTTCGCCTACAAAGTCTTTCTACTCTCACTTCTTTGGTGAGAAATATAATAGGAAAGTAAGCAGATGAAGTTCAGATACTGCAGTCTGCAGGTGGGTTGGATTTACCTTTGACATCCATTCAGTTACTTCTCTGATTCCACGGTGCCAAGATAGAGCCACAACATAGATCTCCATGCGGTTGCAGGTACTCAGAACAGCGGCTTCCTCGATATGGTACAAGTTGCACAGCTCCGCCACAGCTCGAGACCATTGACCCTCTGGAAGAGCAAGCTTTTCTCGCATTTCCACAGGTGTTGTATGAACACTAAGACCTATAACTGCAATGCTACTCCTTTCTTTCATATAACCTAATCAAACAGCGAGAATAATGATTCAGCTACTGATCAATAAGAATCAGCTTCTAAAAAAGAGGCATTTGAATATTCTGAAGAAGTCTTTCAACACAGATAACATGCCAATGCATTTGGGAATCATACGGAGCCTGCAGCTACAATGAATGCTTAGCATATCAGGGCAGGCGCAAGAGATAGTACAAGGATCATCAGCTTGATGAAAAAATAGCAGAATTTGTACAGAAAAAAACGGTGAGAGATTTCTTCTGGTGTGAAAATTGGGTAAAGCCGCTAACTATTTAACAAAACAGTAGATGTAATCCGGTCCTCCTATAATCAAAATGACTTACTATCAGCAGACAGGAGTTGGAATTTCTCATTCGTAATCTCATAAATAAGCACCCGAAAATTGATGAGGAATGGGGGACTCACGGTCGGTGCCGAAGGCCTTGAATTGCTCGAGTGCGGAGAGGCTGGAAGCTCTAGAGGCGGAGGCGTCCTTCCCACGCGGATCCGTTACCACCTCACACCGGGCCGAACCTCTCCTCACAGCAGGCGGCCTCCGGTTCGTCGGCCCCGCGGCGACGCTTGGGAGTCGTCGGGCTGAACTCCTGAGGAGGAGGAAGGAATCCGGCAGCGCTCCGGCAAAAGAGGCGGTGAAACCGCTCCTCGAGGGAGCCGCCATGAATGGAATCGGCAATGAGTACGGTGAGGAGGAGAGAGAGAAGAGGGATGGTGTAGTCTTCCTCCCCGGTCTGATCGATCCCTATCCTTCTCTTTCCCACGTTGAAACAAGAGCAAATTGTTCTTTTTATAAATAGATATTAAAAAATGAAGAAAAAAATGCCGATTTTTTTTGATAAAAAAATGGGGAAGTGTGACCGCAGCGTGGGACCCACGTCACCCACCGCTGCGAGATAAAATAAAAAGTAGAGGCAATTACATCCGAGTTCCCATTGTTTCACACGGTTCATAAAACAAATTTATTCAATGGAGGCCTCTAAATTAGCTATATTGCAAACTTGGTCCAGCTCTATAGAAAAATATCCTTCTTTCCCCCTCTCTCTCTCTCTCTCTCTCTCACACACACACACCCCGACAACATCATGGTTTCTTCATCGATGCCCCAATCGCCTTTGCTTCTTAGATTGACGTAATTGCTACAATCCTCAACCTCTCCATTTCTACCAACACTATCTACTTTGGGCCTCCTCGATGCCCTTACACACCTGATCTAGTTGTCAATATATGTCATATGTAGTAGCTCAATCTTGACCACCATTGCCTTTAACTTTCTCATTATACATAATGGGAGAGCTTGGAGAGATATGTTGCTTTCACTTTTGGTGATGGAGAATCAGACGAGAATGGATGAGAACAGTAACACTCAAATGTCAGCGCGTTTTAAAAGTATGGAGGCATTCCGCAAATGTAATGTCTTGAAATCAACTTAAATAAAAAAATTTGTTATTGTTAATTTCATATATTAACATAAAAATAATATTGTCATTGAAATATTTTAAAATTTTCTAATATAAATTTGTAACTATGATTACAAACACTAATATATTATAATATTCATTATTATTAATTATTATTATTATTGCTGTTGTTGTTGTTTGTTTATTGTTGAGCATATGACAGCAGTAGGGAAATGAAGCCTTCACATCCCAACCATCCTTTTGCGCATCAAGCATAATGCATGCTAATGTAGGGAGCGGGATTTAAGTGTAGAGATGGAGAGAAACCGAGAGAATACAAAAAAAGAGATTTGCTCTGACTTTTTTGAGCAAAGGTGGAATAGAAAAGAATAACTAATTAAAAATGAAATCTAGAAAAGTTCATTTCGATAAACTATCTCTCAGTGCACAGTAAAACAGAAGAGATGTAAGACTTGTGAAGTTTTCAAAAATTTGTATATTGTAGATATAAAATGATGAAAATTATATTGTAAAGAGTCTTTACCAATTAGTTTTTGAAGAATTAAACCGCTTGATGTGACCAAACAAGTTGTACGATCAATTTAAATTTAAATTTTTGATGACTCACCTGATCATTTGATCCAAATTGGACAATCAAACTAATATGATTAGACCATCTAATGAATTATAAATGAACCAGACCACTAATCACATGCAAACCAAACTGTCCAATGAGTTTTGAGTAGATCTACTCATTCAAAAGCACAAATCAGACAATACAATTTATTTGCAATAAAGTTTATTAAGATAAGTTGATGATCGTATTATAATAGGAAATGCACGAAGCACACAGATAATTTTCATGTGATGTATTGAATATTTGAAATATCTTATAACACCGCTGAACTATTTTATAAGAATCTTTGAATATTCTATTAACTAAGTTTATATAATTACAAGTGCATTATTGATTCTATCTTCGAAAAGATGATCCACATTTATTTATCTTGAAAATTATATTTCTTAAATTTCAGCTTTCTTCCTAGAAGGTTATTCATATTTATTTCTCACTTTAAAGCTAATGAATTTCAGATTATCTACTTTACTTTTAAGTTTTTATTTTAAAATTTAAAGGCTTAAGAGAATGATTTTAAAAATGTTAGAACCCCAGTAATATATTTTAAAAGATATTAGAACTCAAGTGAAAAATTTTAAAAAATATAAATTAAAATATAATTATAGATAAATTATAAGAACCTATTAATAATTTTACTTTTATTTTAACAAGAAATTGAGGACCATTGTGGGAGGTTTTCTTTTTGTGGACATGTGTAAAAGATGAGGTCAATCTCAGAATTCTGAATGTAATTTCCCCTAAAAAATGAGAGTGCGCGGTCAGCGTTGCGTTCGTGACTTTGTGGTGGAGTCGGCTCGGGTTGGGTGCGGTGGGGCCAGACGGCGCATGGTGCAGTAGAGGGAGGGGAATTCAGAAGTCTCTCCGTGCTGGTCTCTGATTGGTCCGTGCGCGTTATTTTATCTGCTCTCTTATCATCTCTCTCCATCGCTGTTTTCAGCCACCGCGGTCGCACAATGTGCATTAAACCTATGCCTGTAAATGGGTCGGATCTTGATCCGATCCGATTTATAATTCGAATCAATTATCTTATAAAAAAAAAAAAATTTTTGACCCGCACGATTATTCTGAAAAACTGACCCGCTCCATTTAAGTATTACCGGATCGGATCCGGGTCGATATTGATCCGACCCAAAAAAATCCGACCCAAAATTTATAAGTATGAAATTATTTTACATATTTATATATTTATTATTTAATTGCATATGTTAATTTTTGTTTTATTTTATGAAAGATTTGAAATATGACTGAGGCCTATAATTATTAAAGAGGCTATTACAAATTATTTTAAGTGCAGTAACCAGGAAGTGCTTGCATTGTGAAGTAGGATTAATAGCTACAAATATTTTTTACCGTTGAGATGAAATATTTAGTGTTAGCTTTAACAAAATTGTGCTTTATTTTTTGTGTAATATTTTAATTCACACTGTTGGTTCTATGTTTTATAATATTGTAATATAATGCTGATGTCAGTGATATGATCTTTAGATGTTTATATATTATCCCAATATTTTCTACTATAATGAATTTATATTGTAAATTTTAGTGATCAAAAATTTATTTAAAAATATAAGAATATATATACAACTAATAGTTATAGTCATTGAAAAACTAGTGTTAAATTATTTAAAAGAAGTTACGGATCGACCCGAAATCCGATCCGAAAATTCGAACTGTGGCAGGTCATGGAACAGATCTGGGTTGACCTCGATCCGATCCGATTTTTAATCTGATCCGGATATATTGGAATCGGATCCGAGTCGGGGTTAATCCGATCCGGATCCGATCCGTTGACAGGACTAATTAAACCCCCCACCCACACCCACCCAAAAAAAATTAAATAAAATAATATTATACATCCCTGATAAATAATTTTAAATATTAAAATTAAATGAAACTTTTTTTAAAAAATCATTTTTTATTTCTTCATTGCAAATAACTAATTTGATTCAAAATTTAATGTGATTTATAAAAGTTACAGAGTATTTTTCAAGCTTGCTTTCAATGATTCAAAACTCGAAACTCACTTAAAATTTGATCTTATTTTATTTGGTGCAAGTCGATATAATTATCTTATGACTCAAAATCAATTTGCTTAAAATAAAATTAATTAACTTATGATCGATTCAGTATATATAATCATAGATATGCAAGCTTTTTAGATGTATATTGAAATATTTTATATACATGAATATGTTATATAAGGTACATACTAAAAAAATAACATATAAATATATATATATATATATATACACATAAATTTAATTTAAAAATAATAAAATAAATTATATATATAATATATATTATATGAAAAATACTTAAAAAAAAATTAAAAGCTAAACTCGATTCAACTAAAAAATTAACTCTAAATCAAATAGATTTTAATCGACTCGACTTCGAAAATTTTGAGTTTCACAAGTTAAAGTAAACCTACTCAAACCTGACTTGTTATCAGCTATGCATGTGCCTACTGAAATCACATATATTTTTCTTAATAAAATCGATGAACAAATAGCTTTTATTATTGAAATACTTTTAATGAAGTTGTCATTTGGGAATCACAAAAAAAAAAGATTTTTTTTTGCTCGAGCCCGATAAATAGTTAGCTTGAATTGAATCGATTCGGCTCGTTACAAACAATAACAAACATAAATAAGAATTTAATAGAGAAGACATTCAATACTAAAACTTATTCTTCAAACTTTTAAATTACTGATGATCCCTGACTTGACAACTTCACGCATCAAACGTGTAACACTAATAAGTTTGTTTTTTGAGATTTTTATCTGTATAACACAAAATTTTTAATATTTACTTATTAGAAACTCTAAAATTAAATATTACATGACACACACTCATTTATTTTAATTTTACAATCGACATACTCTGATTAAAAAAAAATATTATATTTTATTTGAGTAAATCATACTTGAGTTATGTTTTAATTTAAATAAAATTTATAGAAATAAAATCTAACCCTCGTTGCATCTTAAATCAAATCTAATCATTCATCTAATTTCTCATTATTAAAATAAGCATCTAATGAAATATTCCATATAATTAACAAATTTAACTAATTTTTAACATATAAAATTTAATTTAAAATGCACTGAAAGTTAAATTTTATTCCGATAAACCTTATTTAAGTTAAAACATAACTTAGATATGATTTACTCAAATAAATTGTAAAATTTTTTAACTAGAATGTGTTAATTGTAAAATTAAAATAAATGAATATATGTCATATAATATTTAATTTTAAAAGATCTAATAAATAAATATTAAAATTTTATATTATACGAGTAAAAACTCCTTTTTTTTCTATTATGAAAATATAACTTCAACTTAGTATTCATATAGTGGATGGCATTATATTTATTTAATTTATTTAGTGACTGACTATTCATTAATATTAATAAGACATGCTTTGTAGTCCCACAAATTAACTCAAAAATTACAATGATTTTAAAACTCATTTGTTGTCATAAAATGAAAGTAGCACACTTTTGATAGTTTCAATAATTTTAACATTGATAATTTATTTTTTTTCTATTATAATTATTTAAAATTATTTTTAAATAATTAGAAAAATATAATATATTTAAATATGTAAATATTATAATAATAAGTTACAAAATATATTAATTGCATCCCATTCATTTAACGGAGATTATGATGAAGAATATCAATTACAAGAAGGCAACTATAAAATGAAAGAAAAATAAAGGTGACTTTAATGAAATGGGGAAAATGGAAGTGCTGAGGACCAAGAAAAAGAACAAATTCATCTTTCCAAAAATAAAAAATAAAAAATTATTTTTTCTTTATTTAAAGTTGACCTCATGCTAATTTTCTCATTCACGTAAGGCTACAAAAAAGCAAAGAAGCCTTCGTATTTCTCTCTAATCTCCAACTAATCTCCAGATACTTTTGGTAGTCGTCGCTCCTAGTAATGATAGTAGATTCACCTCAAGGGGTGATAAAATAAGACTCGAACAGCTCACAGGGCATTCAATAAGTCCCTCGCATGTTAGAAGGTATTATTGACGTTGTAGTCATCGAACAGATCTACTACACTGCATTCGATCCAATCAATTTCGAGATTCGAAAAAGTCCGAAACCCCTAACATCTAAATAGACTCAGAGGGGAACCTTTTAGGCCATACATTGATCAATGACATACTCCCCCTTGGAGAACTCTGGATAAGGATTGTGAGCTTCATCTAAGTTCTTATAAATTTGATTTCTAATATTTATCTACTTCCAATTACATGGATCAAGAATATGTCAAGGGATAAGAAGTATACAGACTTCACATGGATTGATGATTAGTGGACCTATAAACCAAACTATTGTATTGCTTATTTGGGTCTTTTTTTTATGCATAAGCAAATCACAAGTTTTAGTAGCTTCACCTATAGAACATCTAAGTAAATTTCTTAAATTAAAACACTTTAGTTTGGCCACCAATTTGTGTATGGTGGGCTAAAAAAAGAAAAATTAACATTGTACTAATCAGATGCCACAGGATCTTCCAACAAATAAAAAAAAAAAAATTTACATACAAAACACTGAATTCATCACAAATTACGTATTTCACCATCTTTTAATAAATATTACACATATCACACTCTGCTTATAAGTTTTACATTTCTATTGTAACAATAAAAATGTAAAAAGAGTGTGATATGTGTAATATTTACTAAAAAATAATGAAATACGTAATTTATGATAAATTCAGTATTCTATATGTAAATCCCCAAAATAACATCATGATAAAAAACAAAGGCCTACAACATATCATATCTGAGGTATTTAATTGTTCAGCTCATCGTTTTCTGCTATGTACTTTCCCTAACTAGCATTTGTTAAACTCATTTGCAATAGTGAAGCTGCTATTTACTAAACCTTCAAAAATGTCTTCGTTGATGTTATAAAATGATGAGTGATAGAAATAAATATAAAATATAAATTTTTTAATTAACAAAATTAACTGATAAATTATTTTAATTAATCACAAAAATATTTTTAAAATAAATTATATAATTCTAGTAAATTAAATTATTTTAAAATTAATAATCTATCTACTTAAATTAGTGCAATAGATTTTAATTCAACATATCAAAGCCGAGGATTAAGAATCAGGGCAGTTAAATCCAACAGTACTTAAATCATATGATATAACTTTTCGGTTTCTCGATTTAGAGTCGATCAATTAATGTAGTCAAGCAAAAACTGTTTATTGAAATGATGAATCAATAATTAATTGAATTCAAATTAGATTATACCTGTTGGTATGAAGCAAATGGTTCAGTTGAAAATTGCAAATAAAATGACACGATAAATCACGATCGAACAAGGCGAACGACAACACTTCCAAGTCGGGAGTCAAGTACCGCAGTTGGTGAGGCAGTCAGAGAGGCAAAGTGGCCACGCGGCGACGGGACAAAAGGCCACTACTCGTGGGCGCTGCTCGAGCCCATGCGGGTGTGGGTCACACGCATGCGGACACGGGTGGCACGAGTGCAAGTGAGGGTCACGGGTCATGGGCGTCTGCGGGTGCAGTGCGGCGCGCACACAGGCGCTGCTTGAGCACCGATGAGGTGCGATTGTTGACTTTGAAGAACACTGGGTGAACTCAGCGTGGTTTGCGTGAATGGAAGGAGATTTAGGTCTTTAACAACTCTAATACTCAACCTAAATTTTATTTATTAATAACAACCAACTAATGGTAATACAATACTGGGCAACTTCTTTATATAAAGAGATCACATGAAATTTAAACATATAATGATATAATACTAAACATTGAAAATAAAATGTGAAATAAACCTGAAGCAAAACATGAAACTAATTCTATTACAATAAAATAAAGTTAGCCTAAATATGACGAGTCTTCAAATCCCTCAAATCAGCTTTGAATTTTTATTAAATTAGATCAAATCTGAATATAACTAATATTGAAATCACCACTTAGCACTAATAGATTTGAATTTAAATTTTGATATTATCGTGACCGTTAGATTATACCGATCCGTATCCCCACCATGAAATCTAGGCTACCTCTATTGCACGAGAAGGTAAAACAATTACAATGATCAGTTTGAAGGAATATTTCGCCTATGCTTGAGAATTTTTCGTCAAAATCTGAAGTTCCAAACTAATACTGTTTTGACACCAATATTTAGTAAGAGTTCCAAGGATATAAGAAGGCGTGCAACGACATACAATTACTTATCATACTTAGCAAAATCAGCATTAATGTAACAGCTATAAATTGGAACCTGATTGAAGCCAGCAGTTGAGCCAAGAGCTTTAATTGAAGATTCCATAAGACGCTGTGAGTCTGTGACCTGCATGTTGGCGGCCTGTGACACCAGGAAGAAATTTACACTTTTTATTTTATCAAGGCTCATATATCCAGGGATCTGCTTGCACAAACTAGACATTTATAGGAGGATATAAATATTAAACATTAAAACAATTATTTACGACACACACCTTAAACATATTAATATTACAATGACCACATGCAGTTAACTTATGCTAGCATCTTTTATTTTTAGACGCATACCATATGATATTTTGTCAAATTTCCTCTATCGTGCCACTAACTCATCAGGTTTCCTCAATATATCAAAACCATCACCCAAAGTTCTCGAACAATTCCAGCACCACCTAACCCCTTCTTCCACCAAATTTCCACTCTCAGGACGTCCATTTACCTCACCAAAATTCATAGTCAAGGTGGACGTCCTGCTACTTATTGTGGCAATGGATGAATGGATTCCGCACACATTGGGATGAGAACAAAGTCCCTTGTGATTTCAAACAAAATATCCACTTTGCTTCCACGCCAGTCAAATAATATCAAAGAGGAAATCGGCACGGAAGCCATTGTTCATGTATTGGTAGAAGAAGAAACTCTCCACACCTTCACTGTAGTACCCGAGGAGACGCACGTGACATGCTTGTTTGCATTAGGCTGATGAATCGCACCTACCAGCTGAATTTCTCTACCTCCTCGAGCACCAAGAGCTTTTTGACAATGATGGTCGGGTCATTTTGATTGATGGTCTGGATTAAATTGCAGATAACTAGATTTTTTTATAAATAACTAAAATTTAATGATGCAAAACTATTAACAAAATAATGGTAAAGGGGGAGATGCTTGTCTACAGATGTGTTCATTGTAATATTAATGAGTTTAAGGTGCATGCGATGTAATTAATCTAGTGTGTTTAATAAGTAAATAAATCAACCAAGATTATATTATCATTTTTGTCAACCACCTCGATCTGACCATGGAAAATTTTCTGTTTTGCACATTTAATGATAGCTGAATTTGGATCTACAAGCTGTGCATTTAATGACTAAACGTTCTAACAGCTGGAAAAATGGAATCAATGGAAAATAAGTATCAATGGCAAGAGAGGAAGCAGCTAATTGTTATACTTGGAAGAAACTTAGACAGCATAACATGACTGCTATGACTAATCATATGCATATTATTTGGATGACATACTATATATCAGTCAGGATCACTCGCAAACATGAGGACTATAGGAATCAAAAGGAATAGCAAATTACCATCTTTAAGCAGCTTCAGCAAACCCAACTCTCAGCTTCCCAGAGTCAAATATAGTATGGTAGACACCCATGAAGACATCTCCCAGTATCCTGCAACAATCAATAAGAAGTGCAAATGCTTTATAACCTTTGAATACGACTGGCGATCATCGTAAAATATTTGCTGGATAACCTTTATTCACAATAGAATTGATTTTCTTACAAGAAATGAAATGAATTTAACTAAAAGAACAGCTTGATGTATGCATATGCGTTTAAGCTATTATAGTGCATATGTAAGATAACCAATGTGTATAGTCTTATAGAGAGGATAAATGGAAGAGATTATGGTTTAATTATTCATGAAATACATACAAAAACAATTAGTAATACAAGTCATATGAATAACATGTATTGTGCATGCTTAATTTAACATATGCCCTGTTTGGCGCGAGGACCAAAATGATACTAGTTTAAAAAATAACAATAATAATAATAAATAAATTTTTTTAATCATTCTACACAAACTCTAATATAAAAAAATATTATTTTATTTCACATATTCAATAATTTTCAAAAAAAAAATCAACTTTACTTCACATCTTCGACCAAAATATTCAAATCGAGTATTTAATAGGACTGTTAACTTAGCCCTAATTAGTCTAAAAGTTGATTCATTGGAAACTTTGATTTGGAGTCAAGGCCTCAACTTAATGCAGCCCTAGAGTGAGAAAGGAAGTACCAGAGAGGACCACGAGGAGGAGGCACATCTAAGGCAGTGAAGCCGCTAAAGCACTGTGCCGCAATGCCCACACCAATTTGCAGAACATACTATGGGCCCCAAGGCAAGAAGATATAGTTACAAACATAGTGAATGAGCATTGTGTTAACACAAAAGAAGAGTCATTACCTGCTCAGGCGTCAAAAGAAATGGTTTTCCACCAATTGTGAAAGAGATGTTCGGCATCGATGCAAGGCTGCTACAATCAACAGCTGATTCCCCCAAGGGACTTGGAAACCTCTCACATAACTAAAATTTACCTCAAAAGATGGAAGAAATGAATATATCATGCTGCAATTAGTCGATAAAGAAACATGTAAAAATCTTAGAGAATTGATCCATTTCAATTCTACTTTCTTTGTAAATAGATACAAGCCTCCCAATTCTATTAAATACCACAAAAGAACCCCCTTGTAAATGAACACAAAATTTGGTTGCTAACACATTCAAAAGACTTCAAAAAACTTCAACTATTCTAGAAAATTACAAAACCATCCATGATTTTTCGATATCATGTAAAACCCCAAATACAACTTCTCCAAACTACTAATAGAGAGGTTTTAACCTAATCAAATTTATACGTTAAGAAGTACTAGCAGAAGGTAACAAGACTATTTTGTGGTTTCACAATAATTACTTTAGCATACCATATCGAAAAATTGATGGGTGATATGTAATTTGCTAATAATTACAATGCATTTCCCCAATGAGACATTACCTCATTTATATAATGTATAGCTTGTTCTTTTGTTTGATTCTGTTTAATCTGGTTTTGCATCCATATCACAGCCATTTCACAAAAAGAGCACATGCCATCTGAATTTCGATTCATGTTCACCATACTCTCAATGTCAACGCTGTGAAAAATAAATTTTATTCAAGATTTTGAAAGATGCATTACAAAATTGAGAAAAAATGTGCTTCCAAATAATCACCTGACTCTTCTGGTTCCATCAAAGGCACACAACCCAATTCTGGAACAGATTTTGGTTGATAGTCCCTGATAAAAGGGACAAAGGAATAGCCTTTTTATATGCTTAAACCATCCATTTAAAAAGAAAATTGCGACTTATTCAAGAAAAATTCATGCACATCATTCAATTGGTAAATCTTGAATTATTGCTTGTTTCAAGATGCATGGAACGTACAACTTTTAGAAGCAACAAAATGCATATTTATGTATTACACATACTAAATAGTATAGAAAATGCATAAACTTCTTAGTGCAGATAAATATGAAGACCGTTATGGTACGTTAGGTAGAGTTGAGTAAAGTTGAAGAATTTTATTTTAAAATTAGATTTTATCTAATTTTAAGATAAATTATTTTTAATTTTAAATTGGTTTTGTTTAGTCCCAAATTAGAGTTGTGGCTTTAGGAATTTTACTATTTATAGGTCTGGAGTCTATACATATTTTTTTTGCTAGAAGAATAAAATTAATTTATCCCTTTTTGCTCGAAGAATTGTAATTCATGGATTTAAATTGATTTTAAATTCTGGAAGGTAGGGGCTAGACCTAGAGTGAAATTCCCCAAACCCCTAATTTTTCATCCGGCATCAAATTTGATATTAGAGTGCATTATCCCACATCACTTCCATTTTCGAGTAACTGAACTTTCAGATTATTTCTGCCAAATACTCATCCTTGCCCTGACATCAATGTTTAGGCTCTCCAAATGGCAATAAATCAACTCCAAAGCTTTATCTAGCTAATTTTGAAAATATAAATATCATCTAGGTCATTGGATTAGAGTCTTGTCTCACACAAGTCCACAAAATTCTTTTTGTTGGTGTTGATACCGGAAGTTTGAGAGGATTAGAAGGGGGATTTTTTTTACGTGAAAACCGCTTAAGTGGGAAAACCACTGCGCCTCCCATCATTGATCAAGTCGTAAAGAAAAGAAGAAAGATCTAAAGAAACTCTTCAGCGGAGGGACAATGGTTCAGGGCAAGGCTTCTTTCCTAGAAAGAGAAACGTCTTTCTGGATCTCGGTGGCTTTAAAGGGTTCCACTAGAGGGCGAATCTTCACAGAGGAGAGAGAGGGGTTTCACTTTTTGAGAGAGGAGTTAGAGAGAGTCCCCTTTTTCTTATTACAATGAGATTTTTATAACCTAAAATTGTCTTAGAGCAGTTACTTCGGAGAAATGACTTAAAGCAGTCACTTCAGAGAAATGGCTTCCGTCTTTGACATGACTCCAATGATGTCAACGCGCTCAGAGCGTGAAGGCCCTACTCGTACGGATTGCACGGCCCCTACAGGCTAGCCATGTCTCTTAGAAACAACATGAAAATTTTTACTTTGTATTTAACTTAGTCTAGGCAGTTCAGTTTAGAGAGTTCAACTTGGATCCTTCAGAGTGGGCTTTTCGCCATGTGACTGCCGCTAAACTTTCCTTGTCATATCGACCCTCCACGTGTATGCTTCAAATGGACTGGCGCGGATCCAGATACAACAGTTGGGTAGGTACAAAAGTAATTTCACAACTGTTGGCCTTTCCATCAAATTTCACAAAAATCCCAAAAATATCCCACCTCTCTGATCCTACCTGCGTTTAGGTGTTTTCCGCCTTCATATGCCGTTGAACATCCTTCTCCTCACTACAGCACCGCCATGTGCTCCCTCCCTCCCTCCCCCTCTCGAGATCTAATAGAGAAGGGGTGTCGAAAGCAAAAGAATCACTTGATGCAAACTCTAACGTGAACATATGAGAGGGTTGTAGTATTTTGGAGATTTTGGAAAAGATGAACAGACAATTGATGGAAAGACTGTAGATGAAACCATTTTTATACCCTAGGCACTCAGCAAGAAGACTTCAAATTTGTAAACCTATATGAAATAAGAGTCTAACCTCAAATACAATGATGATATTTAATCTTAAAAATATGTACAAAACAGCATTTATTTATTTTATGCATAAATTTCATTTATGTCAAAGCATATATGTATTTCATCTAAGCTTTACACAGCATCAAGCATAGGTATATTTACAAAATGAGATCACTTTTCACCATAGTATTTATAATATGTCAAAAAGGTAAATTTATGCACATGAAAGTATAATTGTTTAATTGATATATCAAGCTATATTAAGAGCTCAATACAGATCCCTGAATAGAAAGTTAAAGAAAAATGCTAACCTCAGCCAACAGTAAGGAATATACTTCTTCCCCATACTGTGCAACCATTGTTTTGCACTTCTGGCTAACTACACCAGGGGCTTGAATTTTCTGATTAATTTCAGCTATAACAGCCTGCGATAAATATTTTCAACAAGTTAATATACTCAACAGGAAGGAAAAAACATCACATAGAATTGTAAACATAGTAGAAGAACCTAGAAATCTAGTAAGTCAGATTAAGCTAAGAAATAACCCAGATAAAATTTCATATATCAAGCGCACAGCACTGTTTGAAGAAGTGAAATAGCCTAAAAACGATATATAAGAAAACTCATAAACAGCAGAAAGAATATAAAGTTTAGAAGTAAAAAGGAAACTGTTCTAAGAACCTTGTAGAACTCTGCGTATTATTTGAGGCGTAAAAAAAATTCTGAGGTCACACCAAGGCATAAACCACCTCTAAATAATTGTGCGTGTACATGTTAGACATGCACTGACACACTTAAACCCATCCAATAGAATTAGCATGCTCATGTAAAGATACAAACAAATAAACCCATCCAATAGGATTAGCATGCTCATGTATGCACAGACAGCCTTGTTTGACAGAGAACAATTTAGCCATGCAATGAAAATTATAGGCTTGCCTTGAGATATGCATATGATACAGAATAAAGTTAGTTTGTTTCGTTAAAAAATGTGTAGAATATGAAATAAAGTTGATTATTGTATTAAAATTGATGTAGAATGTAAAATAAAATATATTTTTTATATTAAAAATTATATAAGATGTGATAAAAATTAATTTATTATTATAAATTCTTTTATAATGAACCATTTTGATCATGCCACATAACCAATATGGTTTAGAGACTATCATGGATCATGACATATTAGAGTTTCGCACATAGGATGAACAGGTTAGGGAAAAAGACTACCTCCCTGTCTCAAATGAGTAGTGCATACCTTGACCAATGAAAAGAGACTAGCCTTAGGCTGAATGCCATCTAGCATCGAACAAATAATATCATCAATACCCCACTTGCCTAATGTGTCCACGGGGGACTATCTTCTTCTCCCCTACTACCATGAATTCTGATTTATTATTTTTGGCATTTTTTAGCTGAAAATTAAGCCACTTCCCTATATGTTCAGTGTTAGTTCAAAGCCCTTTTGGTGCTACAAATTACTAAATTCATTGTCTCGCATCTCCTCAGTTTGCAGCAACTATAATGTTTCATATTTGTCAATTCCACCCCTTTTCCAAAACTTCAGTTGTAACCAATTCACCGCTGATTCACTATTTTTTGCACTAATTGCCCTCGCTTGGCTCGGGTTTGTTGCTGTATTGTACCCCTTCCAGCATTTGTTATCCTTATTTGAACCTTGAAGAAGGCTGATGGATGTGCTAGTCGAACGTCAGATATCTTGAGAAAAATGGCAACCTTCCTACCAAAGGGCTCTTTCCCTTCTTTCTTCTCATCTCTTGTCTTCCTACACCCAATAGAATGGTACACTTCATGCTGCATAAGATACTTAGCAATCTTAAAGCAAGGATTTAGTAGCTCATATCTTTTTAACTTGAATGATTAAAGCATAATTTTATGTATTCTAAGCAGAAAGTTTGAAGGCTTCCAACTAATTCCTTATTTGACGCATACAAGTACAATGGAAAGAATAAATAACTGTTT
The DNA here is from genome assembly GCA_019297695.1 of Apostasia ramifera. Classification (NCBI taxonomy): domain Eukaryota; kingdom Viridiplantae; phylum Streptophyta; class Magnoliopsida; order Asparagales; family Orchidaceae; genus Apostasia; species Apostasia ramifera. Next base: position 9,967 of record JAEMOT010002574.1, on the reverse strand, counting down.
CACTCTTAATCATTGTGTTTTAACAATTGTATCTCACCATAGTTCTTTGTTTAGGTTTTTTGTTATCCAGATAAATATGGCTCCACCTTTTCATAAGGTATAGCAGCTTGTGATTGCTTCCCATGGCATCTTGTTTTGAAAGAAGGATCACAGAAAGTGTGGCAAAAAGACGACATGAAATTTCAAAACGAAAGAGAACAGAGATGATGGTGAAACTAAAAGAAAGCTTGGCAAACCAACAGCATAGTGGTAGTTGCCAGGGTTTCCAAAAAGGACAAGGATTCATTTCTCACCACTAAAAATGAGAGAGAACACTTTAAGGAACAATAAAAGATAGGTTGCTAGACTCCCTAACACTCAATGTGAACAGCGATTCAGTACATACAGTTGGACCAGCAATCAAAGAGGTTCCAGAATCCGCTATTGCTGAACAACCTCCTCCAGAACAGAAACCTGTAATTTAAAAAATAAATAAATCATTAATCACTTTACTTCCCACAGACATTAAGCTCGCTAGAACTTGCATTCCTTGTGAACAAGATTGTTAGAATATAAAATTATTCTTAGGTCATAATCTACATGCTTAAGCTTTTAACCAGAAATCTAATATATTAGAGCCAGGAGTCTCGCGCTTGAAATCCCCAATTATCTATAGTATATGATTTAGAGAAATAAAAAGTACATATGCTAAACTTCACACTGAAATGTAAATAAACATATGCATGAGGGGGTATATTAGAATGTAAAATTATTGCTAAAGCTATAATCTACAAACTAAAGCTTTTACGTCCGTTAGTAACCACAAATTTAACAAAAGATAATATGGATTACCTGTGGATTCTCCACCAATATGAACATCTCCCATATCAAACTGTAAGGAGTACTAAAATGTCATATAAAAATAAATGTATCTTTCAAATAAGTTATGATGTTGCAATGTTGTTTAATGCACCTGCCAATAGCCTTTCTGAGTTACTGGTACAAATGTGTGTTCACCCTTAAAATGCTTTGGGTCAACCCCTCCAAACACAATCTCACCACCTTCTGCATCACCATCGTGGCGGTTAAACCAGAAAGAAAACACAGGTTCCTTAATAAGACCCTGATTAAGCATTCCATACCTGTTGAATCATGGCGTGGCTGCTCAGGAAAGCTTCAAAAGCACAAAACTTCAAGCATACCAGAATTATGATAACTTGAATTGGCAAACATCATGTTTAAAGAGCGTTTCTACAATACCTATTTGAACAAATATGTGCCAAGTAGTATAATACGGGACAACATGCAAAATGCTATTCTAAACAGAGATCAGTAAATAAATTAACAGATAATATAAAATGCTATAGGAATAAATATCAATGTTAATTATATGATAATCACAATGACTTCAATTTTGCAGGCAAATTAATTTTAAATATTTAAGAAACAAGTTCAAATAATATTTAGATAATTTAACAACGGATTTAAGACAATGCAATCTCAACAGATCAGAGCCAGGGTACGCATTAAGGGGTTTTTACACAATAAAACTATTGCCCAATAACAATTTTACCACACCAAGTTGTTCGAGTTAACACAGGTGAGCAAATCAAGTGATCTCAATAATAGATATCATCACTAGACTTCGAAAAAACAAAAAATATCAGTTAGGTTTCAGGAATTACCTAGTTCAAAGAATCCAGAGCTACCACGATGAATCATAACAACTCGGCTGCGATGAAGGGAGTGAAGCGGAAGTTGTGCAAAGGCGGGTGTCAGGGGTTGTGGGTGGAGAGCGTAGAGAGCAGTGGGGTGGAGCAATGATGGTGGCAGACTATCGATGAAGGTCACTTGTGGCACCGGTGGCAAGTGATTGATTTGTCTCGATCACAGCAGATGATAGGGATAACAAGCGTTGGATGCTGTAGGTGCTACAATCAGGTGGAAGCGGTAGCAGACACCAGCACACAGGCGAAAGGATCATTGACAGCTGGTGAGCTCATTGACCAGCAATGAGAGCATCGTGAACACGACGGGGGGCAGCCGGGTTAGCAATTTGGTGTTGTGGCGAGACCTCAGCGGAAGGAGCCGTAGGCGAAGCGACGATGGTGTTGGACACGAAGTAGATGCAAGAGGCCAGCGATCGTCGACAATTGGCCACGTGGGTGGCAGAGGCAAACAGGCGCTGACTGCTAATAGGGGGCTAGGGCAGAACGAGAGCAAGAGGGAGGAGGGAGCCAAGGGATTGATTTTAAGTAGGAAAATACAATGAAGTGCCTAAATTAATATCACTGAAATTAGTGATCAAAATTAAACGAAGAGTTGGGGTAATACCTTAATTTCTTAATGTATTTAAGTATTTTCACCCAAGGCCCTAATCATTCCCTTCACCGGGATATAATACTCAAATTTTAGCTTAAAATCGAATTCATTCCAAGATTAAGAGGAACAACAGCAGTCTATGCCTTAATATAAACTTATTATAATCGAAATTCAAATTGCAGAAATAAATACGAAAATAAAAAAGGATTACAACATTCAAATGTGAATATCTAAAAAAGAAAAGAAAACAAATGAAATCAGCCCAAAATTTAGAAGATTCTCATTCAAATCAATAAATTGATTTAAACGGGGATTTTCAATCCATCTGATCAGCTACCAATTACGCTTGCTGGCAAATCTGCTGATATCAATCCTCTATCAAGATTGACGCCACGTGATGAAATCTCGGACATCAAGTGTAGACCTTGGCTAGAATAAATCGATAGTTCGATGGCATCGTGTCCCCAACAATTTTAACTTTTAAAGATATCAACATCATTTTGCCATCACATTGACATGATTTAGCAATGGTAGTTACTTCAAGGATTTTTCTTATGAAGATTGATACCAGTATAAAAACAAAATATTCAAAGTGTTCGATTATCACATAATGCCTATTTTTTATAAAGAATAGCAATACAGATTCGCCTAGATAATTTGATAAACAGCCACAAGACTTTTTTGGTCCATACCATCAGGCCATATCCAAAGGCCAGATTTTTATTAGCCATATAAATACTCGCTAGCCCCTCAAACCACCTAACATGTAGAAGTTCCGAATGTTCATAGCTTCTGATATGACTTTCCAAAACATTAACTGACACCAATGAATTTTTACCATGGTTAGCAAAGAGCAGCAGTTTAAATTAGCAAACTTTGCATTAAACTAGGAATCAAGTGAGCTCACTATAGCAACACCAGGAATAATCATTAACAACCACAAACAGTAAGGGAAAACATGTGGGTTCGATAATCCGTAGTAATTAACAGATATAGATTTACATACCATATGGGGTCTACATTCCCTACTGAAATCTCTTTGAAGCCAAGTCCAAGAATTCCATCAAATTTAGCCATCATGAAAGTGATACTTGGCTCACTAGTTGCCTCAATGAAAACCTGGTTGAGCTCACCAGATGAATCAGAAAAGCCACTAACGCGTAGAAGCATGATAAGAAAAACATTAGCTGCTCTCATACCTGATCTTTAACAATAAGATCGCCAACTTCAACGTGATCTTGGCTGAAGAAACCAGATACAGATCCTGTTCCATAACGAATAGCTGCAGGTTCCCCTTCAAATAATAATAAATAAAGCTTTGAGTCAAACAAGGAGGAGAAATTTTAAAGATAGATAAGCATAGAATAAACTGTACATGACTATATGCTTTTCAAATTCAGAAAACTTCCTCACAAACAAGAAACATTGTTACCCCTGCTAATTTTAGAGTAGTATCATCCAACAAATGATTGACCATATACAATGCAAAACCAGTTAAATAACTTGACCGGCAGATATGGAATGATTTAACCAAACATATGAAATATATGGACCACATCAAACTTGATAATGCAAACTTTTGGGAAAGGAAACACATGTGATATGGATCCTATAAGTCGAAGACGAATTTGATTGCATACCAACCAAAGGGGATTGACAGTTTGTTAGATTCTATATATTTAGTACTTAAATTTATAAGTGTTCCAAAATATCTAGAATATTATCAGTAACTAACGTTTCATTTTATTAGCTATATTTTCTCTTGCTAATTAGGTTAGAACTGTATAATGAAGTTCTACATCTTTGTAAGCCAGTGCGATCTGACAACCCCCATTATTTCACAATGTAGCTTTCTTCCCATGCGCCTTTGATGGTGTCTGTCCCTGACTGTTGTTCGTCTGAATAGGTGGTGGAAATTCGAGAAGCTTGAGTTTGGGCAGTTGCCCTACTTCGACAAGGGCCCTCAGTAGTTAGCACAACCTACGACAATTCACCCGAGTATGGCCATGTTTGCGTGCAGTTAGCAGAACTAGCTAGGATCTTGGTTCAGCTATAGCGAGGCGACGTTCGGTGTAGGCTAGAGAAGCTTTTCGTCTTTAGAATGTCGAAGACTTCTTCGGCCGTAACCAAAGTCGAAGTCTTCGCTGAGTAAGCGACGGGGGTGGTTCTGTGTTGGTAAGTCAAAAAGAATGAGACTTTGAACTCCTTGCACTATTTTCTTTTCTTCAATTGATAGGCCGAAGATTCTTTGTGGGTCTCGCCCTTCGCCTTGTTCTCGTTTGTGGGTAGGGCGATAGCAGTTGCATCTTCTAAGTGAATCTCTTTTTCGACACGTAGTTGGGATTCAGCCATCATTTTCGGATTGCAATGGTTGAAGGACTGACAAAGGCTGCAAGAGATGGCATCGGCGAAGCAGGAGAGCAACTGGTCGTCATCTGCCTCATGCTCAACAAAGAAACGGCCGACGAAGTCTTAAAGAGATTTATTTGGACCTTGCTTCAACTTTTCGATTTCATAGAAACTACAAAACTTTGGTCTAGTCATGGTAAAGCGAGCCAAAAAATCCTGGGTAAATTGAGGGAACGAAAAAATAGAACCTGAGGGAAGGGAGTCGAACCACTCTAAGGCCAAGTAGGAGAGGGTGTTGTCGAACAACCTACACTTGTACGCATCTGATATGAAATATCGCATTACAGGGGTAGAGGGCGTTCTAGAAATGTCGTACATGTTGTACGGGAATAGTTTTGCCGTCGAAGATAGAAAAAGACGACAGTTTGAAGCGGCGAGGAACAACAACCACTAGTGTTTCTGCTGAGTAGAGTGATTTCGGTTGATTGTTGTAGGAGAAATATGCCTCCAATTGTTCCTCCCCCTCGAAGTCGGAACTACGCACTTCAAGGCTAGTTTGGGAGGTTGGAGTCATCTCAGAGACATCGAACCGCAGCCTTTGAGGCCTGCTGGAGGGTGCAGTAGGCTGGGAAGAGTTAGTGACACTCTGTGGTGTGGAGGTTTGCTGGAAAGTAATCATTTAGATAACTTGAATCATTGATTGGGTGAACTGGGTCATGCTTGCAGCCAGTAGGAAGAGTTGTTGAGATGAATTCGTTAGAGAAGTAAGTGAAGGATCAGAGGACTGAGAAGGGATAGTGGGGTGTTACTATGTGTTGGAAAGGGAGTTGTTCTGGGGATCTTCAATCATTAGGAGAAGGTGATTAGGCTAAAAATTCTACGTGAGGGAACCAAATTGTTTGGGTAAAATATTCCAAACTAAGTTTTACAAAATAAATAAGAGGGAGAATATAGCTTTATAGGCTAAAAAAAGAAAGAGAGAAGGAGAACTAGCTTCCCCAGTTCTGCTATCAGAAGAGAGGATAGACGTGTAGGGTTACTTCTATCCAAAGAGTTCAGGAATAGAATCTCCCTCCATCATAAATACGAGTATTTATAATAGAGATGGGGTAGATAGGGATGAATGGATTAGGAGGAATTTATTAATGCAAGAGAGACGTTGTGGCATGAGTGGCTATACGGCTGACCCATGCCTAGAGTTAATCCTATGCCTTAATAATGCTCACCCCTCCCTTAGCCCATGGCATAACTCCGCCTAAGTGTCATACTGTATGAATGAGACCCTCAAGCCAACTAGTGAGCAGCTATGGGCAAGGGCTCAATTTGACATGTTTGTTTGGGCGCATCATTCATCCAAAATTGTTCGACCATCCTGTGGCGTTCGACTCTAGAGACCTAATTCGGTCAAATCCCCCTTGCTGTTGGGGAATGCAATTCGAGGGTCAGCTGTCGAATTAGTCTTACTTGGCACATTTTATCCTAACAATATTATGTAAAAGGCATTTTTAATAACTTTAGATAACATACTAATAATTTATTAGAGATTAATTATTTGATAATTTCTTTAAAATCTATCTTGAATGATATATTTTTTCATATTAGATGCACATGTCATATAAGTAACATGTTCCCTAGTGCTTTTACTAGATATCTTGACTCCAGTGAATATATATATATATATATAGCAATCGGATGAGACTATAACATTCCCATAACCCAGTATTGTTACGCTACAAAAAGGTTTTAAAAAATATAAAAAGGATACTATCAATATATATATATATATATATATATATATATATATATATATTGAGATGGACCAGATAAAAACAAATGGCTTACCGTTCTTCCGATAAGTGCTTGACACGCTTGACTGGTACTTGGAATGGAAGAAGCAAGCAATCTATATCATAATCGCAGTAAAACACGATTTAAAAAAAAAACAAATAAGTAAATTTGAAATCTGCAAGTGAAACATCCAACCAAAATGAACAATATATCAAAAGAGAAATGCAAATTGGTAAAAATTACAAAGCTAGGCAAACCCTAGCAGTCAAAGGAGCACAAAAAGCTTACCGAGAAATAGCACTTTGAGGAAGGAACCCACAGGTTCGCGCTACCAGTGTCGAAAATCACGGTGAATTTCTGCGGAGGCGTGCCGATCCCAATCTCCCCAAAATACTGTGCATTCATGTAATTCTTCAGCGAAATGATGTCAGTGGCCTCCGACACGTCCTTCACGTTCCCGCGGAGGAATTCGCCGGCAGAAACTCCGCCGCCGCCAGCCAGCCGAGCCGTGAGCAGACCATTCCTATCGATCGGTCTCTTCTTCAGCCCAAACCGAAGTATTCCATCTGCCGAGACAGTGATCGTAAACGGCACCAAGAGGATCGAAAGGAGAAGCACCGAGAAAACTCCTCCACCCATGGAGACCTGCATTACACATTAAATCAATCCTATCGTAATGGAAGATCAGCTAATCCGATCAAGAGTTGGACAACGGCTGATCGGCGAAGGAAACGCGAGGTAGGGAACGGGGGATGGAAAGCGGAGAGACAATAACGTAGAGCACAATAAAAAAGAGGGAGAAGAGGAGCAGAGGCCGCGGCCACGGACGGTCGGATGAGTCGCATCGCCGGTGCGAGCCGCTGGATAGAGAGTGCAGAGGGAGGTGCCACGATCTCGTTGCCGGACGCCGCCCACGCGGAGATTTGCTCCCGATCCTCGAGGATCCGCAAGCACGCGTGATACGATTGGGGTGATGCTGTGGCGGGATGGCAGGGTCGTGGATCCGCTGGGTTGTTTATAACAGCAAAAGGCATTGGAGATCTCACAAAAACAAATTTTGTCTTTAAAAAAAGGTCAATTACATCCAGGTCACTAAATTTAAAACTTAATAAAATAGATGTCCACTTTATAACATCGGGATTCATGAGTTTTAATAAATTATCAAATGAGCATTTTTTATTTTTTTATTATTAATTTTTTTTTTAAAATTACCATTATACCTCTCTCCCTCTCTCTCCTCCCAATCCCCTCGCACGTGGCCTCGCCCGCAGCCGCCGGTAGGTGGCACAGGCCGCGCAGTCGCGGGCAAGGATCAGGAGGAGAGAGAGGGGGAGGGGGATACTGGTAATTTAAAAAAATAATTAATAATAAAAAATAATAAATGACCCGTTTGATAATTTTAAAAATATGGATCTATGCGTTATTAAGCGTTAAACTCAGAAAATTGAGTGTAATTTACTCTTAAAAAAAAGAAAAAACTTAAATCAGTCGTCAAACTTTACCTTCGTAATTGTAAATCGATTTCATGAAAATTAATCTTAAAAATAAAACAAATTTTAATTTCGATCAAATTCAGTTAAAACAACTGAAATATATTTTTTTTAAAAAATAATATTTAATAATTTTAATTTTATAAAATTTAAATAATTTATAAAAAAATTAAAGCTATTGGTAACAAAATTATTGAAATATTTACTTTTTATCTTGTGACTAAAAACAAAATGAAATTAAATTTTAAAAAATTCAATATTAGTTTTTAAAAAATTAAACATAATAATATTATAATATCTAACAAAGCATCAGATATTCACAATGATAAACTCACTCATTTTATTCATTCGTTAACTTTATAAAATAATAAATGCATAGAATGAAGAGATAATTACCTACATGTCTGTTGCAATTGGATTCGCGCCTTTTCATCTGGACCGTCCACGTGGTTGCTCACATGATCTCCACGTGAGCAAGGCATCCGAGCCGAACAGAAGAAGCCTCATCCCGAACAGCAGACGCCGAAAGGATATCACCCCGAAAAAACAAGGACCCGACGTGACATCTGATCGTTGGGAATTGTACTTCTCTGAAAGAAGGCGCGGTTTTACCGCCGACGGATCGTAACCACTGACACACCGTACAACATAAATCACATACTAGCCGTCCGCAGGCATTAATTGAGCTGTCACTAGAGCTGTAGATTGTTCGGCTGAAAGTGACTAGACATTACAGGCTCAGGGTATATATACTTCCTGTACACAGCCTCTACGGGGGCTGGAGATCCAAAAAAACAAAAATCTCTTTGAATACTCTGTAACCCAACCAAAGTTTTCTAGTAACATTTCAAGCCTCCTCGAAAAGGAGCCGTGGTTTTTCCGCCAGTCGGTTTTCCACGTAAAAACTCTTTGATTGTTTCCCGTCTTAACAATTTGGTGCCCTCACGCAGGATCAAACCTGATCCTTACATCCATGGAGCACGCCCACGACGAAAGCGCTCCTCCACCACCTGGCGAACAGCAGACGGCACGCCTACCCCAGGATGATGCAACAAGGGACGACCAACAGCTCCAGACGCTGACAAACACGGTCGCCACCCTCACCCGTACCATGAACACTTTCCTCGCTAAC
>JAEMOT010002573.1:241985-265952 GCA_019297695.1 Apostasia ramifera | reverse complement strand
TCCTTCTTTGTAGGATTTGAAAGAGTAATTTAAGGGATTACCAGGCTGTTGGTAATTTACCTTATTATATAAGTATATCTTTCTACTGAGAAAAGTAAGAAGAAAATTCTCACACCTTTCTTCACATAGCCTGCAGTAGAAGAAATCAATGAAACAATGCATTCAATTGCTCATGCTATCCACTTTTTATTAGGTATGATAGCACAATAATAACAACAACAACAACAGAGACTTAATCCCACTAGGTGAGGTCGGATACATGAATCTTTTTTTTTTCATTGCACTCTATTAATTAGCAAATTCTTATCTAAGTCTAAATGAGTAAAATCACTCCTTATAGTTTCTTGTCATGTTTTCTTTAGTCTCCCTCTTCCTTTTATACATAGGCAAAATCTTACAACTCAATTTTTCTAACTGGAGCTTCAATCGACCTACAATTTATATATCAAAATTATCTAAGCCGACTTTCTCTAAGTTTATCCTCGATTGGTATAACTTCAACTTTCTCGTGAATATACTCATTTCTCATTCTATTTTTTCGTGTATACACACACATCCACTTTAACATCCTCATTTTTGTAATATTTATTTTATTTATCTGTTTTCACTTTGTATGTCAGCATTCAACAGTACATATCATCGCTGGTCTTACTATAGTTTTATGATATTTATCCTTAAGTCTAAATAGAATTTTTATACCGCATAATACACCAGAAGCATTTCTCTATTTTACCCATTCTGCTTGGATCCCGCTAATAATATCATTATCCATTTCACCATCATTTTATATGATTGATCTAAAATATCTAAATCGCTCATTCTTCTTGACAATTTGATAATTAATTGTCATATCACCAATATAAATGCTTCTTTCTTAACTAAATGTGCACTTCATATATTCAGTTTTTAATCTACTAAAACGAAAATCATTATATTCTAAAGCATTCCTTCAAAGCTCAAGTTTTGCTTTAACTCCCTCTTTAGTTTTATCAATAAATACAATATCATATGCAAAGAACATACACCAAGGCACCTCAACTTGGATCCAATCAGGACTTCCATGACCAAAGCAAGTGTGATGGCACAAATCTAAAGCTAAATATTTATGATCATATTCCACCGCAAAAAACTTCCTCAACAATATTCATGGTTAGAACATGCATTGCAGGTTTCCCTATATGAGAACTACCTTTGAGAAGAATGAGCCACAGAGCTCAGGTGCTCGATACCACCTGGTAGCAACATAATCCTGCAGAAGAACACATAATAGAAAGAATCAATATCTTTCTGACTACATATCCCATAATCATAAACAAGAAAAAAAGAAAAGATAAAAGAAATACAAACAGGAAAATACAAAATATATACCGTCCAAAATATTGTCGTAGGCGTATCACTAAATGCAACTCTTGCTAATCCGAAATCACAAATTTTGAGCTTGCAATTTGCATTTGCCAAAATGTTCTTAGGCTTTAAATCTCGATGATAAACATTAGCTGCACCAACATAGCCAAATGTTAATCTACCTTATATCAAGTAGGAAAGGTGTTTTCAATAACCATGGTAGTTCATATATATGCTTCTAAGTGCAAGATAAATAACAAGCTAAAGGTTGCAAGATTAATTACAAAACCAATTCATTAGGAACAACAATTAATAGAAAGTAATTCAGATGTCCGGCAATAGACCATTTTTCACTGAAATATTTGCTTTCAAGAAACACATGAGTAACAGGCAAGGAAAATTAATATTACAAAAGCAACATTTCAGCAGCCAAAATAATAAGAATATATACATGTGTGTATAAGGAATTATTATATTAAAGAAATACAAAAAATAGACATCAACATTTACTGATTCATGACAGAATTAGTTTGCACAATAGTTTTAAAAAAGAATCATGTAAACAGCAACGCTTTAACCCAAATAAAATGACTAAAACTTTAATACATAAAAAAAGCCTCGTACTTTCAGTGCTAGACTAGATGAACCTAAATAAAGGCAATTGCATGAAAATTCGACCACACAATTCTAATGAGGACTTGCAAAAAAAGCATAGAACATAACCTGTATGGATATATTTCAATGCACGAAGGAGCTGATAAAGAAAGAACTGGTAATGCTCCTTAGTCAAGTCATCATTAGCCTTAATAACTTGATGAAGATCAGACTCCATAAGCTCAAAAACAACATAAATATCTTTAAAATCCCTTCTTGATGGTGGTAGCAGGATGTGCTTTATCTGTACAATGTCTGGATGTCTAAGAAGCCTAAGAAGCTTGATCTCGCGCAGGATTCGAGCAGCATCTGAAGTATGCTCAAAAATATCATGTATTTTCTTGATTGCCACTTTTTCTCCCGTACGAGTGTCCAAAGCTGAGCACACAACTCCATAACTTCCTTTACCAACGACCTCCTCAATTTTGTATCTGTTGGTGTCACCATACTCTGTGAAGAAATCCATTTCCACTGTATTCTACACGACATAGGCAGCAGTACATTTCATCAAAATTCGCCTCTCAGGAGCCTTAGGTAATCTATCGAAAGAACTATAAACTATAGAGTATAATCAGAATAAACTCAAGATTACATAGTGGCAAGAGATGTCCTCTAATCTTATAAAATATAAAATAACTTAATTAAAGAAGCACAAGGAAAGGATTGCTGAAGATAGTAAGACATAAAAACACTCGTACATTCTGTAGCTTTCAAAAGTTGAGGGATGTGAATTATCCAGACACACATAATGAAGATACTAGCGGTAGAGGATATCACAATTTGGAATTTTTCGATGATATGAACCTTAAATTAACTAGAAGTTTTCTCTATTATAGGAAATTTTGACAAATTTTGCAACGTGATACAAAAAAGGAAGTGCAGGACACAGAAACATAGTGATTCAAGAGTACATATTCAAGAAGAACAACTAAACAGCATCGAAGATGACAGGGGTATGTTAAAATCACCCATGAACAAAGACAAAAGGGGGAGAAGAGGCTTCAAGGGAAGTGTGCAGGTCAGCGAAAATCAACATAATCAAATTAGGCAAAAACCATTATCAGGAAAACATCATCTAATCCAAACATCTAACCATATCCTTTTTTTTAACAAATGCCACCCCTTTTTTGATAGCAAAATGTGACCCTTGTCAGCAGATCTCATGCCACTCATATATTAAAATAATTGTATTAAAAAGGAATATAGGGAAGATTCAAGAAACACCGCACCTTCTTTCGCTGTTCCTGCTGCATCTCAATCCTCGTCGCAAATCTGAAACTCCTGATGCTCCAAAAACGCCTCCTTCGCTAGTCCCTTAAGCCTAAAATCCTCAAACATCAACCTTCAAAAGACCTCACAGATCTGTATTAAACCGGTAAAAAATCTGGGTAGATCTACGGAGAAATCAGCCGCATTTGCCCCATCGACCGCGGCTTCTGATCACAAGCCCCCAATCCCTACCTTCCCTACTCGGAAATTCTGCGGAACAAAAAGAAGCGACCAGATCCCTCATGCACTCCGCCGCCCACCCTAACCCAGCTAGAAGCCCGCTTCTCACTACTGCTCCGGTCTGCACGGTCATAGAGTGGAAGCAAAGTAGCCAAATGTCCACCTGCCGTCCCGCATCGCCACTTCCCCTTGCGATCCGGCCCCTGCACAGGGACAACCTCACCAAGCCCTCGCAGCTGGCCCTGATCCGCCGACACAAAACCCTAATTCTAGGAAGAATTAACAGACTTACCGATAGAATTGGCGCCCAAAGGGAGAAAGCACGGAGGGTAAGCCAAGCGAGAGCAAGCGAGAGAGAACTCAGAGAAGTCCTGGGCCTCCAATTTTATAATATTCGGCAGTGGCATATTTGGTAATATGTTTGAATTGTCGGCCTTCATTCTTATCAGAGATGCCTTAAATCCGACTCGGTCAGCCCTCGGCTGGCATTATTTTGCGCCAAAATTAAACTCGAAATTGGGAGTTGTTTTTTTATGGAAGGAAATTGGGAGTTCGATATTAAGGCCATTTTTAAATAATCTATGCTTGAAAATAATTTTCAAGCTAATTAACTTTGAAATAAATAATGCCTAATTTTACATAATTATATATAATACAAGGTGCTAAATATCTATAAAATTAAAAAATTATAAATAAGATAATTATTATAGAAATAAAAATTATAAAATAAATGAGTAGATATATACGAAAAATAAAATGAGAAATGAGTATATTCGTGAGAATGTTGGAGTAATCTCAATTGAGAATAAGCTCAGAGAGGGTTGGCTTAGATAGTTTAGATATATAAATTATAGGTTGATTAAATTTTCAATAAGAAAAATTAAATCATTAAATTTTACGCATATAAAATCAGAAAAAAAAACTAAAAAAAAATATAACAAAAAAATATAAGAAATGATCTTTCATACTTGAAACTAAATAAGAATTAGTTATTTAATAGAGTATAATAAAAATAAATAATTTATATAATCAACTCTATTTAATAGTATAAAATTTTAATTGTTATTGTTGTTGTGTATATAAAACTGAAACTATTCTAACCAATATTATATATCACAACACTCCATATCTCAGTTCATTTAATAAAGAAGGAATAAGTTCCTATAAGATTGACTTCATTTATATAATCTTTTCTAAATCATCGAAAAAGATATGCTTTAGGGGGCGTTTGGTTTAGTGTTATCTCAATGTTATGTTATGTTATTTTTAGAAAATAATTGTTTGGTTTAATGACATCTTTAAATAATATTATAACTAATTATAAAAATATCATTACACGTTGACATTTCTCAAATCGGGCGACATCTCAAGATAACATCGTCAATTTGTCATTATAATGTCAATAACTTCCAACTAAATAAAAATAGTTTGGATAGCATTAATATTTTCTAATATCATAACATTAAACCAAACAAATATCTATTGATGAATAACAATGACATTTAGAAAATATGACATCTAAATAATATTGACATTGAGATAACACTGAACCAAATGCCCCTTAGTATAAATTAACTAAAAATATGTACAACTATTACTTTCTAATGTCGTTAATATAAAACTTTATTAACTTTAAATATGAGAAAGAAGTAAGGAGGAGATTCTCAAAGTATATGATTACACTGTCTTCTCTAAAAATGTAAGTCCGATGAGCAAATATTCATCCTTCTAAACATCTCCTTTTCATTGAGACCACTCCTATTAAATTAAATCTCGCAAAGCAATAACTTTAGATGAATACCACTGAAAAAATTATTGTATTTCTTATATACTTTTGTATAAGTCTTTCGTCTGTACAAAAAAATCTTTTTAAAGGTGATTTAAATCAGCTAGATGGTATTATAATTTAATTATTTTAGTTTTTTTTTTCTTTTTTGGGATGCATCTTTTCTTTTATTTTTTTTTTTTGCCTATGGATCTAATTAAACTGGATTTTTTTCATCAAATATAAATGTAAATATATATATATATAAATCAAGTTAACTACATTTGATGTTAAAATTATGTCTAATAATATAAAGCAAAATGCCAAAGTTATATCTCATGGTGGACTAATTTGAATCGACCTAAAATTATAGCTAACAATTGGTTTAATTTTCTATTTCTTACTTAATTATATAATTAAGAGAATAATTTTTCACTATAAATTAATTATGTCCTTAGTCCATGTATATACGATAATGTTTTTAAGAAATATTTATATATGACGCTTTTAAAAAAATATATTATTATTTTTTAATTCTCAATAATAAATTTTAAGTAATTATTTTAAATATATCATTAATATTTTTATTTTTGTTTTAAAAATGAATATTTACATTTATCATTCTCAATGATTTATATTTGTTATCACTCAAATGTATTAATTATATTTTCATTTTTTATTTGAGATAATAGATACAAATACTCTTCTCTAGTACTCGCTAATATGAATATTTATTTTTAAAATTAAATAAGTAATAATGGTATTTTTGTAGTTCATATATATATATATATATTATGTAATTATCATTTCAAACAATTATTAATTTCCAATTATTTGCCAAAGGTTAATAAAATTGACGAGTTGTTTATAACCAAACTATGTTACTCTTGATGGAGATTTAATCACATTAAAATTTTATAAAGTTATATATTTTATATTATATTTTTAAATAAAATTAATTATAAATAAAATTATTAATATATTTTTATGAATCTTATTTTATTATTGATAATATATAAGTACATCATAAAAACTGTTATTTCACAAGATTAAATTTAAAGTAAATTTTATACATAATTAAGTAGTTCATATATATATATATATATATATTATATAATTATCATTTCAAACAATCATTAATATTAATGATTAACATATAAATTTCCAATTATTTGCCATAGGTTAATAAAATTGACGAGTTGTTTATAACCAAACTATGTTACTCAGATTTAATCACATTAAAATTTTATAAAGTTACATATTTTATATTATATTTTTGAATAAAATTAATTATAAATAAAATTATTAATATATTTTTATAAATCTTATTTTATTATTGATAATTTATAAGTACATCATAAAAACTGTTATTTCACAAGATTAAATTTAAAGTAAATTTTATACATAATTAATTTACAAAATAAATAGTATTTGAAGTATATTATAAAATTTAAAGTTTAGGATTTACGATTTAAGTTTTAGTATTAAAGTAATAAGAGCATAAATTTAATATTTTAGATTATAAATTATAATTTGAGAGCTCAAGATTTAAGGTATGTTTACTTTTTAGTGTATATATTTTGCAGATAATATTTTCCTTATTAATAAGACTACAAATAGTGCTAAGTTAAAACTCAAGCTATATAAAAATACATTAGAATTCAAAAAAAATTATCTTAGCAAATCAAAAATTAAATATATAGAATATAAATTTTGTCAAGATAAAAATATTTATAGTGAGGAGATAATAATTGATGCTCAAGTTATCAGAAAGAGCGAGATGTTTAGATTTCTTGAATCAATCGTACAGAATAATAGTAAAATAGATAGTGTTATTATTAGTAGGATGGATAAATTAAATAGATAAATACATCTGGCGTATTATGTAATACAAAAATTTCACTTAAAATTAAAAATAAAATTTTATAGAATAGTTATTAGATCAACGATATTATATGGTGCTGAATACTAGCATATAAAACAAAAATACATAAAGAAGATAAGTATTATAAAAATAAATATGCTGAAGTGGATAGGTGTGTATACATACGTGAAAGGACAAAATAAGGAATGAGTATATTCACAAAAAGGTTGAAATAACCTCAAGTGAGAATAAGATCAGAAAGAGTCGACTTGAATTGTTTGGACAGATAAATCTTTAAGTTATAGAAGCTCTAATAAGAAAGGCAAAATTATTGAATCTTTTTTATATAAAAAGAGAAAAAAAAATGCTAAAAAAATATAGCAAGAAACTTTAAGAATGATCCTACATATTTAGAGCTAAATAAGAATTTGTTATTTGATAGATGTAATAGAAATAAAAGATCTATGTAGTCGATCTTACATAGTGGGATGAAAACTTGGTTTATTATCGTTGTTATATACATAAAAGATTGTGTATGTGTGTGTATGCATATATATAAATAAGAATAATTTTGAAAATACTATTTTTCGCCCACAAAAATAGCTAAAGAATAGAGATTATTTTATGAAATATTTGAATAGAAATTCTTATATTAAATAGTTATTCTATAATAATAAATATGAGAATATTTATTTCATAACAAATAAGCGTAAAATAAAATAATCATTCCATCTAATTAAACACACTCTTAAAATATAATGTAAATTTATCTAAAAATAATGTAAAATTTATAATTTTATAAAATTTTACTATGATATATATAATATTTTATATTTGATAGTGAATTATATATTTTTTTATAATTAAAATATCCTCGATATAAATACCCGCATTCATTTCTTTCTGAGAATAAATGCCCCCATTAATTTAGGGGTAGCATGCTTGTTATAACATTTTTTATCGATCTTTATCTCAATAATCGTGTAATAATCTGTATAAAAGTTCAAACGATTATATAATGGGAGTAGATCTACATTACATTAATGAAATGAATTGCCTTTGGATCAAACTTTGCTATCTTTCATCTTCAGAGAAAATGACATGGTAACCATATTCTCTTAGCTATGTGGGAATGGAGAAATTTTTGTGTGCACAATGTGTGTCATATCATCCGTCTGTACACAAATAAAATTAAGCCACGTAGCACGACGGGCTGTTACGTAACACTGATTTTTTGCTACGTAGCACTGATTTTTTGCTACGTAAGACTACATAATATTAATACCTTGTTATTTGGAGCTACGTAGCACTAATTTCTTGCTACGTAGTACTGACTTTTGCTACGTAGCACTGATTTTTTGCTACGTAGGATTACATAATATTGACGTCTTATTATCTGAAGCTACGTAGTACTGACTTCTTACTACATAGAGCTACATAATATTATGTAGATAACAAGACGTTAATATTATGTAGTCCTATGTAACAAAAAATCAGTGCTACGTAGAAAAAGTCAGTACTATGTAGCAAAATATTAGTGCTATGTAGCTCAAAATAACAAGGCATCAATATTATGTAGTCTTACGTAGCAAAAAATCAGTGCTACGTAACAGCCCGTCGTGCCACGTGGCTTAATTTTATTTGTGTGCGGACGGATGATATGGCACATATTGTGCACACAAAAAATTTTCGTAGGAATGTGGGAAGGTGCCTATTTAAATGCTTTTTCATGAGAAAAATGTTTTTTTTTTGTTGATGTAAAGAAAATGTTGAATTCAGTGCAATGGGTCACACATCAAACTTAATATAAGGCTAGTAGTTGCCATCCCCAATCACTAAATTAGCTAAACTTAGAAAGATTTAGCTTATTTTTTTGAAATTTTTTTATATTTGAGTTTTTTATGATGAGAAAAATATTTTATTTTCTATATAATTTTTTCAATATTTAATTACTTTGGTCATGATATTTGATTGATTTACTTAAACATTAAATAGATATGTTCAATCAGAATTTTCAAAAATAAAGTAAAAAGATACAGACTTAAAGCTAAGTATTGATGTAATCCAACTGTAATAAAAAAATTAATTATTTTTAAAAAAAATAAAATTATTTTCAAATAAACTGGTTAATAATCATTGAAATAGAACTGATTTAATTTGAAATGAACTTGTGATTCATGGATGAAGTCTAATATTTATTGAATTGCATTTATTTGATTGTTTTAATATCTCTTCACAAATTAACTTATTTTCAATAAAATATTTTATAATTATAAATGTAAATATAGAATAAATTCGAGATGAGATTTGAGTAAAAAAAAAATTAAGGATACTATCCATTTGCATCTTCATCAACAATTAATTATCTAAATAAAATTATTTAAAGGTAATAAAAATTAAGCTTTTTTTTGTGGAAAACTTCATTAAAAATAAAAATCATAAAATTATATTTTGAGGGATTGAGCATGCATAAGAAGTCGATGAGTACAAAGGTTACGATACAAATTTAAAACGTAAAATTCAATATTTTGTTGCATAAAGATGCATGTATTTGTAAATTTTAGAGTAGAGATACGATTAGTTATTAAATTCAATGTATTAATAAATTAATTTCACAATAAATAAGATTTTAGGAGCGTTTGGTTTGTTGTTATCTCGATGTTATGTCATATAATCTAGATGTTATTTTTTTACCAATAATTCTATAGTCTTATTACAAATTATTTATAAATATCATTAAATTAAATAATTATTATTTTTAGATAATAATATAGTATAATATCAAGATAGCATTAAACCAAATATCCCTTTTAACATATTAGTTGTAGTATTTTATAATTGATTGCGGCTAATTGTGGACTGTTATAGCATTTTTTGTATACTGTTGGGGTAGTATTAGAGTGTCATAATAGTACTATATATATATATATTGTTATCTTTAAGCCTCATTAAAGATTTAATCTAAAAACTTTATAAAAATGATTCTTATCAAAGTGTATACATTTAATTAGGTTTGAAAGAAAATGGTAATTTTTTTAAATAAGTATAATTAATTAATTAATTATAATTAAAAAAAATTAATATCAAGAGTATATTTCTACTCAGTTAAGATTGCTATCAACATGAGAGAAGTCACCTCATACAACGAGTAACTTTTTATTATTAAAAATCACCTGTGCCACAAGCGGAGAAGTCCCCCATGCCATGGGTGAAGAAGTCGCCCAATATACAGGCAACTTCTATTTTTATTAATTTTTAAAATTATAATTTTATTTAATTATTTGAATATATTTTTAAAACAACTCTTATATAGGAGCAAAATAATGTTCTTTTATATATTAAAAAAATTACTAATTAACTATAATAATATTTTTTAAATGCTAATTTCTCGAGGGAGTTAATTAAATATGATGTTTAATTAACCCTCCAAGAAGATAGCATTTAATAGGCCTAATACCTTTCTCGGCCTTTTGGCTAAGATCAAATGTAGCATTTAATAGGCCTAAATTATTTAATGCTAACTTCTCGAGGGGTTAATTAAATAATTAAATTTAATTAACTTCCTCCTAAAATTGGTATTTAAAAAATTTTGTTATAATTAATTAGTATTTTTTAAATATAAGAGCGCACAATTTTGCTTTTGTATTAAATAAAATTATAATTTTAGAAAATAATAAAATCAGAAGTTGCTCGTATAATAAAAGACTTCTTTTGAAAAGAAATCGCTTATAGCACTGGTGATTTTTTACCATTTTTTTTTTTTAATTACACTTAATTTATTAACTAATTAATTAATTTAAAAAAATCATTGAAAGGAAATTTATGATTTTAAACTTGTGATTGTTATAATAAATTCATGAAGTTAATAAATGTATATTTATGGGAAAAGGATAAATTATTGATAGGTACTTATAGTACATTATAGTTTATATTTTTTGAAATATTTAATACAAACCTTTAATTAAAATTATGGGGACACTATTAGGTCCCTATTAAATTTTATTTTTAGGTTCTTATTTGAAATGTTAGATATTTAAAATAAAAAAATTTATATTAACTTCCCAAATTACCCATGTTGAAAAGGCCCAATGCCTATTCAGCACAAGTAATTTGGCACGCGTGCTTTCATATCTGACGAAATGATCTATTGAATCTCTAACATACCATAAACATTACTACGGCTCCATTTGTTTGGCCGTTAAAAATTAACCTAATTTAATTTTAATCAAACATATTATATCACATATAAAATTTAATATTAAAAATTAATTTTATTTCACATCTTCAACACATTACTAAAATAATAACTAACTTATATCACATTTCTCACATATCCCAATATAATAACTAACTTTATATCACATCCCTCGCATATCCCAACATAATAATTAACTTTATTTCATATTATTCATAATTTTTAATAAAAAATATTTCTATACAAATTTAATTTTAATCTTATTAAATTTAATTTTATAAACAAACAGGCTCTACATAATTAGAAGTGTGCTGGCCAAAACTGATTGCATCTTTCAAAAAAGCAGGTCGTTGTATAAGCAGTGATTATGGCCTCGTTTTGTTCGAGATATTTTTTCAGCTCAACACAAATTTTAACTGTAAAAATCAACTTTATTACACATCCAATATAAATACAAATTTTAGTATTAACTTTATTTCA
Organism: Apostasia ramifera; assembly: GCA_019297695.1. Lineage (NCBI taxonomy): Eukaryota > Viridiplantae > Streptophyta > Magnoliopsida > Asparagales > Orchidaceae > Apostasia > Apostasia ramifera. Next base: position 254,201 of record JAEMOT010002573.1, on the reverse strand, counting down.
CATCTTATATACTTTGAAATATTAAAATAAAATTTTTTAATATTAAATTAAAAAAATAAATTATTATTTTTTCTTGTTTAAAAAAAAAAATTCAACCCAGACAAGACCTATATCTCAAATATCTCAAAAAAAATTATTGCCTCAACTTAACTAAGCTAATTCATTCATTAGGCACCCAATACGAGTGCACCAAACAAGCATGTGGGGCCCCACGTGACGTGCCACTTACGCAATGGTGAAAAAATGTAATTTTGTGTTATTGTCTCATCATTTCACATTATTTTTTTTTATCTTTTTACAAAATATTTTATTGTATAATTTTTTTGCCTGATCAATTAAATATGTAAAATAAAAAAAGTGAATATAAAGTAAAAAAAAAAGTCCACACAAAGCAGAAAAATATTATATAAAATTAAAAAAAAGTACACTTCCAGATAGATATTTTTGATTTTATATGGAGATTTTTGTACTTTGTATTCACTTTTTTTTTATATATGTACATAAATTAAGTAGAAAACATTATACAATAAAAAATTTCATAAAAATATGAAAAAATAATACAAAATAATAAAAAAAAATGTAAAATGACATTTCTTCATCTTTGCATGTGTCACTCACATACTTGCTTGATATGCTCTTATCTAACATTTAGGCCCTGTTTGTTGCAAAAACTAAAATCAGCACTAAAATAATACTAATTTAAAAAATAAAAATAATAATAATAAATAAAAAATTTAATCGTTCTACACAAATTTTAATATAAAAAAATATTATTTTACTTCATATACTCAATAATTTTCAATAAAAATATCAATTTTATTTCACATCCTAGACCAAATTATTTGAATAAAATATTTTAATGTAGAATGTGAAATAAAATTAATATTTTTATTAAAAATTATTAAATATGTGAAGTAAAATAATATTTTTTATATTAGAATTTGTTTAGAATAATTTAAAAAATTTATGTATTATTATTATTGTTGTTATTTTTTAAACTAATACCATTTTCGTCCTGATTTTGATCCTCGCGCCAAACAGGACCTTAATGAATGAGCTAATATAGTGAATTGAGGCAATAGAAGCTTTCTCAAGATCGACCATGTCTTCTTTATTTTTTTTAGAAAGTCTGCCTTAGCCTAAACTACATTAAAAAGTAAAAATTAGTGCATTAAGTAGTATAAAAATATCAATCGCCCATAAGGAAATTGCAGAGTTCGCTCGAATAGGGCATTCCCACATCCTAAGCGATATCTTCAGAACAAGCAAGAGATACAATAAAACCAACTGCTCTATTGGCAGCTTTATATATAATCTTTATAGCAATCAAAAATATGAGCAAAAGGAGAAAAAGGACCATGAGGACTTCGTTTCTTATAGGCTTAAATAATCTCTACTATTGTTATGATTGAGTCGTTCTCAATCCATACTCACTTTGCTCGATTGACTATAACTTCTAAGAAGTAGTATCAACGCATAAATAAGGGTAGATTGTAGTGGTCTAGTGGCTGCGTGCAGAGGGTTCCAATCATATGCCAATTAGAGCTCTCAAGGAATTTTCTCACGTGAAAGAAAAAAATCTCAAAATTTAGCGAAAAAAATATTTTGATATCACATTTCGAGTGCTCCTCTTCAACAACTAATCATAAGCTAAGGGCATCATAAATATCCAAAAATCAAAAATTTATTCAACTTTTTGAATCGACTCAATCAATTCAAAATTTTTTGAATTGAATTATGAGCTAAAGCTTTTAGCTTAAAGTTGAATCCGAGCTAATTTCGAGTTAAATCTATCTCGAAATATGAATTGAATTAAATCAAAATTACATATATGGTATATATAATTTTTGCTTATATATATATAATAATTTTTTATGTAAGTTGACATGGAGATTTAATGGATATATAAAATATATTTAAAACTTATTCTTCATAAATCCAAGGATCGAAACCTTATTGCATGCAACATATGTTCTAGCATAATGAGCCCGCTAAAATTTTGATTTGAATCTTCTTGAAATCAAGCATAATTCAATCTCAACTTAATTGAATTGATTATATTTTTCTTTTTTAAATTAAATAAATTATTCTTTTAATTTGAGATAAATTATAAATAGGTCTTTTAATATTAAAAAACATATTTAATAAAAAATATTTTTTAAATTATAATTTAAGATAAATTATAAATAAGTTTTTTAATATTAAAAAGCATATTTAATAAAAAATATTTTTTGAATTATTAAATTAGATTGAATATTATGTACATTTAAAATGTTAATGTAACTTTTAAATTAATTAAATTAGTCTTTGAGCAGATTCATTAATTGGGTTTCTTTTTTAATAGTACTAGGCCTATTTGTATATTATCTAAAATTAGATTATACAATAACAATAATAATCAAGTCTTAATTTCAATAGATGAAGTTGATTATATAAATTTTTTATTTTTATTACACTCTATTAATTAATAAATTATTATCTTAAAGATCATTTATTATAGTTTCTTGTCATATTTTCTTTGATCTCACTTTTCCTCTTTATGCATAAGTAAAATTTAATAACTCGATTTTTCTTACTGGAACTTCAATATACTTACGATTTATATGTCCAAACCATCTAGACTAACATTCTCTAAGTTTATTCTTAATTAGTGCAACTCCAACTTTCTCATGGATATAGTTATTTCTCATTCTATCTCTTCGTATACACTCACATATTCATCTTAATATTTTCATTTCTATAATACTTATTTTATTTGTATGTTTCCTCTTTATAGGTTAAAATTCAGTACCATATATTATCATTAGTCTTAATACAGTTTTATTAAATTTATTTTTAAATCTGTATAGAATTTTTTTATTGCACAACACACTAGAAGTATTTCTCCATTTTACCCATCATACTTAGATTCTGCTAATAACATCATTATCTATTTCACCATCAATTTATATGATTGATCCAAGATATCTAAAACGCTCACTTTTTTTTTATAATTTGATTACTAATTGTCGTATCACCAATATATTTCTTTTTAACAAAATGTGCACTTCATATATTCAGTTTTTGATCTACTAAGATGAAAACTTTCAAATTCTAAAGTATTCTCCAAAGCTCAAGTTCCACTTCAGCTTCTCTTTAGTTTTATCAATAAAAATAATATCATCTATGAAGAGCATAACACTAAGGCATCTCATTTTGGATATATCTAATTAAAATTTTCATAATTAAAACAAAAAGATATGAACTTAAAAGTTAAGCTCTGATGTAATCTAACAATACTAGTTTAAAAATTAGATAAATTTAGGGGGCGTTTGGTTCGTTGTTATCTTAATATTAATGTTATGTAATCTAGATATAATGACATCTAGATATTATTTTTTGACTAATAATTTTATAATTAAATAGAAGATTATTTATAGATATTATTAAACGAAATAATTGTCTTCTTTAGATAATATAACATAACATCAAAATAACATTAAACAAAACGCCCTTTAATTCCATATAAGCCAAAATTAAATGAACTCAACGGCTATTAACTCTTTTTTTGTAATGGTATGTATATAGCTTGAGAGGTAGTAAAATCAGCCATCAAATTAACTGAGCTGCAATCCTCATTGCAAGAAGAATCTAATCCATTTTTCTCTATAGCAGACGTTGATTCAACCAAACCTTCATTCAATTGAATCTCTCTGATCATCAATTCAATCAACAAGAATGATTAAAAACGAAGAAGAAGAAGAAGAAGAAGAAGAAGAAGAAGAAGATTTACCTCTGTTTTTCTTCTGCTGCTTGTTGGGAAGTGTACAGAGATCTCAACTGCCTACTTATAAGATTGCTATGGCTCAAAGCCAGCTTCAGTTCTACATCATCCGACCACCATTGCTGCAATCCATGAGCTTCCAGGAACTTCTTTGGCCCGTTCGACATCACAAACAGCTTCGCCGCCATTGCTTCATCCACCTTCTTCTTCTCTGTTCCTTCTGCTCCTTCTCCAGCGACCTCCGCCCTAGATGCATCAGCGTAGTAGCAGCAAATGTAATCGCTGTTGTTCACATAAAGATGAGGAGCCCACCTCATCTTCTTCTCCGAGCTCTGCCTCTTCGGGGATCCAGTCTCTGTTATCTCCCCGCCTCTCGCCGGCAGAGAGGCTCTGACTCTGCTCCACAGAGTCCCGGCCGTCTCCCCTATGCTCCGAAGGCTCATGGCTATCGAAACCGACGGAGGATTGAACAGATGGCACTCGACCAAAACTCCCTCCTTCGCCAAAGCTTTCCCGATTTGGAGAACGAAGCCGGCACCCAGAGAGTGCCCGCCGGCGCAGACGTTGCCGCTGCCGAACCGATCGACGGCAGATCTCAGCGCCGAGAGGGCTCCGGCAAACCTGACTGACCCCTTGAGACTTTCCCAAGCGAGGAAGCGGAGATCGTCTTCCAGGTCACGTCGGATCGTCGCGCTCTTCAGAACCGTGCCCCTGAGAGCGAGCACAGCTCTAGGAGCGCCGCTGGGGCGGAGGACGATGAAGTCGGCCATGGCGGCGGAGCGATCCCACTCTAGAATAGCACCGTAGATAGATCCGTCTCTGTCGTCTATTAAGGTTTGGGTTAGCTTGTACTTGAAGGCCTTCCACCATTTAGGGGCGAGGCCGTTCTGCTCGCCGCGCTTATCCTGCCGATCGAGCTCAAGAAGATAGACTGCTTGGATGAAGCAGGCGATCACCATCCGCTTGTAGTTGGGATCCTTCCTGCGATGAAATGGATCAGTGGAATATTCTGGTAGGAGACAAGAACATCAAACAGATTGGTGCGCAACAGCACGAGGCTGCCAAATCTGAAAAGAAGGAATCTGCAAGCGAGAAGAAGGAAATTTGGGAATAGCAGAAAAGGAAAACAGAGCGAAAACAGAGTTCGAAGAAACCGAAGGAATTACTTTCTTGATTCTTGAAGAACAAAAAAGGGATAAGAAAAACGAACCAGCTGGAGCGGATGAGATCCCTCCAGTTGGGGAAGGAGAGGTTCCGGGGACCAGAAACGTGGAAATCGTAAGGGTGTTCCTCCGCCTCAGAGCCATCGCTCTTCTTTGTTCCTTCAACGGCTACTCGTCCACCGCCGGGTGCGTTTTCTTTTTCCGACGAGCTCTCGGCCATGAGACCCGCGACCCCTTCTCGATTTTCGTCTTCTTCTTGCATTCCGTTGAGCATACTTGCGTGAAAATCCAGCGGAGGAAGGAATAAAAGCAGAGAGCACGCGCAGGGAAGGCGAAGAATCTACAGAGAGAGAGAGAGAAAGAGCGTGCGCAACGGTCGAGAAGAAGACGCTGAGAAGAATCAGATAAAGGTCAATCCTTTAAGTCTCGTCATTATTATTATTATTTTATTTTATTTTTTTTCGATGCATTGTCTCGTTTATCTATCAATGGAGAATTTGATTATTTTGAATTCTGAAATGGCCCCCAATCATGTAACGGTCAAATTTCTCAGCACAGGATGATTTTCTTTACGTTTTTGTAAAAAAAATGTAAAATTAAAGTAGGAAATTAATCAGATAACAAAATTAATCATTATTAAAAAATTTAATATTAAATCACTGTTATTAATTATTTAAAAATATAAATCAAGTAGAAAATGTTAATTAACAACTAAGAATGATTAATGTGCACATTTCAAGTATGTGTATCTATTTAAAAAAATCATACAGACACATATAATACAAGAAAAAATGACATATACAAATATGATGAGAAATAAATCTATGAAAAAATATAATACGTGTGGCTCATTAAAAATTAATTTATCATATCATTAAAATAACGTGAATATCATATATAATAATTTGTCAATAAATTATAAATACTTATTAATTTTATGTATTTTCATCTTTGATCATGTATTTTTTTTTTGTTTCTCTCAATTTATACTGTCTTTTCGTATGATGTATTTTTATTCGCAAAATCTCTCAATTGAATTACTTCAGTTATTTTTAAATGATAAATACTGCCGATCATCTTTACCTTAATTAACGAGTAATAATAGAATTTTGTATTCAAAATGAGATGAATATCCCATTGTGTACTTTTGAGTGATACACTCAAACAACTTGTTGCACACATTATTTTGTGTATATACACACATATATAATAATCTTATACATATATTTTCGTAAATTGATTTTTTTTAAGTTGAATTACGTCTTACATTAAATACTTGCAAATCATATTATTCTTTAAATCATGATTTTCTTAATGAAATTAAACTCAGCTTAATAATTCAACAAAACATAATTAGCCTTAAAATGACTTAATTTAAGTTGATTTGTTCATAATAGGCCTCAGATATGGTTTGCAGACATATGATGTGAAAGGGATCCAAACATGTCAAAATTAGGCATATCCTTTGCTTAACTGCATAAACTGACAAAGTTTTTAAGGTTTGAATAACTTAATCACGAGAAAATTTGGCGTGCATCGGTGCACAGTGCACAAGCCTAGTTAGCACACAATATGTGGATGAAAATGGGCCATACGTGCTGATGTGTCATGCGCTAATTAGCTTGTGTACTGACATGAATCCTTCATTATTATTTCCCAGAATCCAACCTCCATGCCCTCCCACCTTCCCTACTCTCTTAGCCTTCTTCTCCACCTCCTCCTCCGATCTCCAGTGACCATCTCCCTGCCACCGGCCCTGCCATCTGCCAGCCGTGGTCTACCCCTCCGCTGAAGAAGACCTCCTTGCCATTGTCGCCGACGCCGGCCGCCGCAACCTCAAAGTCAAGGTGGTCAGTGGCTTCTCCCACACCATACCCAAATTGGATTGCCCGCCGCCGGCGAACTCAGTCCTGATCAGCACCGCCAACTACGGCAGCGGCGTAGAGGTGGACGCCGCACAGAGGACTGTGACCGTCGGCGCCGGAGTTGGGCTGCGGGAGCTGATCATCGACGAGGTACAACGGACATTGAATTTTCACCAAGGTAAAACGGTAGGCTCGAGGGCTCTGGCTTTCTAATTAATAGGCTAAGCGACCTGAAGGAAAGAAAAAATAAGAGAAAAGAATGCTCCAAAGGTGTGAAAAAAGGACCTAAAGTCCACCTAAGTGTCTATAGGAAAGCAATATAAAAGAGATTACTCCACATACCGAACGAAAAAGAATATACATACATACATACATAGACGTAGATATAAAGCTCTCTCTAGCCTTCATCGATCTCTGTTCCTCATCGTACATCGTGGCATTCTTTCTTTATCTCTCACCCCCATAATCATACAAAGAAATATCGTCAAACTTATCAAAAAGAGACTGTGATTTTGTGTAGTTGAGATGCTCTCTACATAAAATTTTCTATATCCTTACTTTTTTGCATTGATGTTCTTGCATTTTGTCTATATCATTTTCTCTTCATTAATTCAAAGCTCTCCATTATTATTATTGCACTTCCCCCTGCATTAATATTTACACCATATCCCATCCTTCTGTGTGTCTAACAGTTTCCCATCCACGAGTAACAAGTCTGTTACATATGGATCTGCGCCGCTCCATCTGGAGCGTACACGTGGATTGGAGTCACAGGTACCCGGCGGCGAACATAGAAGGCCCCGAGACGAAAAGCTGTCGAAGAGGTCGCGCCGAACTGCCCCCACACAGCATGGAGTACAGGACTCCATACTGCATTTAAAGGGTATAGCCCCTCCATCGGGGGCCGTACTATTCATACAGCCACGACCATGACCTGTCAGCCTAGCAGATATTATTGGCCCTACACCATATTCGGAAGTCCTCAATCTCCTCTCCCTCACTATTATATTTTCACAAAACAAGTTTACACTAGTGGAAATCTTTGAAGTCCCTCCGAAAGGAGCCGTGATTTTTCCGCTCAGTCAATTTTCTACGTAAAAAATTTCTCTTGTTCTTCTGATTGTTTTCTTGCCACAACAAAGTCTACCATCCACTTGAAAAGGCAAATTTCACCATCAAGAAAGTCAATTAATTGATAACTAAAAATTTAACATGATGTTAAATTTAAAACTTAAATTTTATACCTATTAACTCCCAAGCATAAGGTTTAAGAAAATGATTATCAATACTGAATTCCATGCTCATTTTTTTTTATAATAAAAAGCAAATAAATTTAAGATTTGCACTTGGAAGCGTTTAAATATGAAATTGTTGAGAACAAGAGCTCTTCAACCACTCAGATCACCGTCTCCCTAGATCTTGCATTCAGAAGAAGCATAACCTACGATTTCAGATCCGACGATCTGCTCCAGGACGAGTTCGCCGATCTCGCTAATCAGCACGAGTTCTTCGACGTCACCTGGTACCCATCCCAGGGAACCGCCGTTTACCGTATCGACGACCGGGCTCCGGCGAACTCCTCTGGCGACGGCGTCAACGACTTCCTGGGTTTTCAGTCCCAACCCGCACTGACATCCATAGCAGTCAGAGCTGCAGGTATACACGAACCCACTCTACACGTTAATTACCGCAACTATCTCACTCGAATTCATCATCTTTAATCTCGATCATGCAGAGAAGACGCAGGAGAAGACCAAGAACGTGCAGGGCAAATGAGCAATGGCCGCCGCCGTCTTGGCGATGAAGAGGACGGTGGCCAACGGCCTGAAGAACAACTTCATCTTCTCTGGCTACCCGGTGATCGGCCGGCAGGGGAAGATGCAGACCTCGGGATCCTGCCAGCAATCCTCGCCACTAAACCCACTCGCCATGTGCGCATGGGATCCAAGAATCAAAGGCCTGTTCTTTTACGAAACCACCGCCATTTTCTCTGCTTCGAACTTCAGAGCATTCATCGCCGACGTGAAGAAGCTCCGCGACCTCAGCCCGCGGAGCTTCTGCGGTGTCGACGTCTACAATGGCTTCCTGATCCGGTTCATCAAGGGCTCGGAGGCGTTCCTCGGCCAGCCGGAGGACTCCGTTGTTGTGGATTTCAACTACTACAGGGCTGATGATCCGTTAAGCCCGAGGCTGAGTCAGGATGTGTGGGAGGAGGTGGAGCAGATGGCTTTCTTCAAGCATGGGGCGAGGTCGCATTGGGGGAAGAACAGGGGAAGAACTACCCAAAGATGGGCGAGTTTCTTGCGGCTAAGAAGAGGCTTGATCCGAGGGGGATATTCAGCAGTGGGTTTTCAGATTAGATAGTTTTAGGGAAGAAGGGGGAAGAGAAAGAAGATGGGTGCGCGCTTGAAGGGGAGGGCATCTGCTCGGAGGATCGCCATTGTAGCCCGAGAAATGGGTATTTATGCAAAACAGGGATTGTCTATCAAGAGGCAAGGGTTTGCAGATTTACCAGTTCGTCTGCTTCCTGAATGGAAGATATTGAATTTTTATGAGATGGATGTTATCCCAACAACTGGACATTGAACTGTTAATGCTCCAAAGCACGAAGCATCCGTTTGGAGAGAGGTTTATTTCTAGCTAAATTTATCATAATTTAAATAAAAGTTAATATATTAAAATATAACATGTGAAATATACAAATATATAAAAAAAAATACTTTTATATAAAAATTTGTGTAGCATGTTAATCACTACTGACATGTTTTGCACTTGTTCTCAAGCTACAAGAAGGAGATGGGAATTGCATGGGAACAATCAAAATTGTGGCTCATAACTCTCTGTTTGGTAATAAGAAAAAAAAGAAGATGTAGTTGAAATTTATAGCTATTTTTGAAAAATATGTATGATATGAAATAAAATAAGTTAATTATATTAAAAATTATGTATGATGTGAAATAAAATTGATTGATTTATTGAGAATTGTGTTGGATGTGAAATAAAGTGATTGTTTAATGTTGGAATTTGTGTGAGATGAGATATAAAATAATTTTTTAAGTTTTTTTAAAATAAATTTAAGATTATGGCCATGGGTAATTTTAGTCATGATTTTTAGCTCATTGCCAAACAGGGCCTATTTGGCAAACAACATTAGAGATTACAAACCAACGATGGTGGGTCTTGTTTGAGACAAAAGTTGCTTTTGTTGACAGAATTTTGGTAAATAGACTCTTTTAAGAAGAAGATGGAGCTATGTGGCTGTTTCTTCAGAGGGGCTCTCGAGAGGAAGAATGCTTGATGAGAATAAGTTGAATGTTATGAATTTGACGGAGCACAAGGAATTTATCATTTTGAGGTGATCAACCACAAGAGGAGGAATTGAAAAATAGGAGATGTGTATGCAGCTATTGACACATTGAAAGAAAGAATATGTTAGAAGAAGGGTGGAGCGCCTTTAAGTCAAGGGTGGATGAGTTTAATTTCTAAGATTTCATATTCAAGACTAACCACCTTGACATGAATTTTGTTGGGCTCTCATTTGGCTCTCGTTTACCTAGTGTACTAACGACGATGGTAGACAGAGAATATGAAAAAGACTTGACAACCGTTCATCCAATTCAACCGCACTGATTGTGATCCCAAACCACTAGATCAAACACCAAGCTTGAATAGCTTCAGACCACTACCATCTTCTCCACTCTAGTGACCCTAATACTATTAGATCCATTGAGGCTTTGAGATCTGAAGATGCTTGAATTGAGTACAAAGAGATCACGAAAATTATTTAAAGAATATCGTTCATTTCTGCTAAAGTTCGGCTGCTATTTTGGCTAAAAAAGGAAAGCGTATGTTGAAGGCGCTTAAGAGGCGGTATAAAAATTTGTTGGTGACTTGCAGTCCAAATTGCAGTCCAAAATTTAGGATTTGAAAAACATCTTCAACTTCAAGAGAAGGAAGCTAGCACACGAGTGCTAAGCCACCAAGAGCACTCAAAACTTCTCTCCAAAGTAACTCTATGACAGTGAAAGCAAAAGTGTGATCATATCAAAAGCCAAAGCCCATTAGATGACCAAAAGGTGATAAGAAATACAACATATTTTCACAATATTACGATGAGTAGGAGGCCAACAAACTGGATAAGGGAGCTCAAAAACCAAAATGGGACGTGGTCACAAAAAAGGGTGATATTATGAGAACTATGTGCAACTTTTTCGTTGATAAATGGGGATGCTCAAAGCCTGTCGATGCCTTATGGAGATCTACTCAAGGTATAAACTTGATATCGACTACAACAAGACTACAGCTGATCGAGCCAGTGATGAAGGAAGAAATTCTGGCCACTGCCTTGTTGTTGGCTAGCAATCGTGCCCTAGAAGCCAACAGCATAACGAGCAGGTTTTACAAACAGTACTGGCAAATGGCAGGAGATAATGTTATCAACCTATTAAATATGTTTTCCACAGAGGTGTTATGCTACAACAATGGCGAGATACCATCATTATGGTAATCCCAAAGATACAAGGAGTCAACAAGAGAAAGAAATTAAAACCCACTAGCTTGTGTAAGACCATTACAAAATTGTGGCTAAAGTCCTTATCAATAGGCTTATTTGTCATCTTGAATCCCTCATTGCTATGAAGCAAGGCGCTTTTATGTCGGGTGGGCTAATCGCAAATAGTTATATCCTTGCACAAGAAATATTCTATAAACTCAAAACATTAGAAGTAGCAGATGGATTTCTTATGATTAAAGCAGACAATGAGCAGGCATACAACCATAAATGACGTTACTTGAGTATTCCCCTTACCAAACAAAGGGCTAAAAAAGAGGATGTCCAGCATGTCATTGATCTGGCGAGATGAAAGATAAGCTCTTGGGGAACAAAAAGCTATCTCTAGCGGGTAGAATCACACTTATCAATAGCAAACTCACATACATTCTTATATATTTTGTCTCATAGTGTAATACCATTGGTTTAAAAACAAAAATAATGATAAGTGGGAGAAATATAAAGTGGCTCGACGAGAGTCTAAGAAAGCAGTAGGCATTGCAAAAAATATGGCTCTTGAGGATTTATATAAGAAGCTAGACACTAAAGAAGGAGAAAGACAATTATATAGGATTGCCAAGGCAAGAGATAGAAAAACTAAAGATTTAATTGAAGTAAAATGTATTAAAGATGAAAATCAAAGAGTACTTTTTATGAAAGAAGATATCAAAAATAGATGGATGAGTTACTTTCAACAACTTTTCAATGAAGATTGTGAAAATTCAATTGATTTTACAGAATTCAGCACCCTAAAAGAAAGTAAAAATTACTCTTACATCCGACGTATTAGTAAAGCTGAAGTCTGGAAAGCTTTAAAGAAGATGAAGCATAAAAAAACTGTAGGACCAGATAACATCCCGATTGATGTTTGGCAGT
>JAEMOT010002573.1:226051-241512 GCA_019297695.1 Apostasia ramifera | reverse complement strand
ATGGAGTGCACATTTAGTCAAGAAAGAAATACTTATATTGGAGATGTGACAATTGGTGATCAAATTGTCAAGAAGAGTGAGCGCTTTAGATACCTTGGATCAATTATACAAAATGATGGCGAAATAGATAATGACGTTATTAGCAGGATTCAAGCAGGCTGGGTAAAATGGAGAAATGCTTCTGGTGTGTTATGCGATAGAAAAATCTCATCCAAAATTAAGGGTAAATTTTATAAAACTGTAGTAAGACCAGCGATGATATATGGTGCTGAATGCTGGCCTGCAAAGAAGAAACATACAAATAAAATAAATGTTGCAGAAATGAGAATGTTAAGATGGATGTGTGGATATACACGAAAGGATAGAATGAGAAATGAGTATATCCGAAAGAAAGTTGGTGTTGCACCAATTGAGGATAAACTTAGAGAAAGTCGGCTTCGATGGTTTGGACATCTAAATCGTAGGCCAATTGAAGCTCCAGTTAGAAAAATTGAGTTATTGAATTTTGCCCATGTACAAAGAGGAAGAGGGAGACCAAAGAAGACATGGCAAGAAACTATAAGGAGTGATCTTAGTTACTTAAACTTAGATAAGAATTTGGTAACTGATAGAGCGCAATAGAAACAAAGGATTCATGTAGCCGACCCCACCTAGTGGGATTAAGGCTTGGTTGTTGTTGTTGTTGTTGTTGTATAGTGTAATACCACTAAGCCTCATAGAGGAAATCAAAAGACTTATTTGTACCTTTCTCTAAATTAGTCTTTTAGGCTCAAGTGACTCCATTATACCAGATGGAAGTGTCTAAGCTTGCTGGGCATTCACAACTTGAGAATATAGCACAAATTTCTGTTGGCAAAACTTACTGTCAAATACTTAGGCAATGATCCTTGCAATTGGAGGGAGGGTATGTGAGCTAGTATGGAGGGAGGGCATGTGAGCATACTGGCTCACATTCACAGCAATTCGAAGTTAGAAAACGACGATTCTTAGGCTTGGAGACTTGAACTTGTAAGTCACACTGTTTCGAAGCAGAATCTATTCTAGAAGATTAAAAATAGGTGCTCTATTTTCTTATTTTCGGACCGCTAGATATTTTTCCTTCTATTATTCAAGTGGCCAACTTACATTAACATAGAAATTGATGTTTTCAAGCTAAGATAGGTGTGTATAAGAACATCAATGATAGCAATTAGGGGCCTACAGTAGCTTCTCAGTGGAGAACTAATGGCCTGAGTCCAAGGAATCTCGTTGTCGGATAATGCGCAAAATGATTAACTTGTTTGGGCCACAACAGACTTGTCTAAAGATCCAATTTCTTTAAGAGATTATGAAAGGATATGATTCCTACTTAAATGTAGATGAACAAAAGGCACCTAAGAACCCGAAGACTGACATCATCTTTTCCAAAATTGCTAAATTTACTCAGAGGTGCACAGAAGATTGGGCACTTTATATGGTTTGAGCCTAGTCAACCACTCTTTGCAGTAGAAAATGGATTGGATATTATCGATGGCTGGAAAAAAAAAGGACAAAGGCTTAGGTTCAGAGATAACCTATTTCTACTAAGTTTGGAAAGATTGAAATGCTGAAGTCCACAGCAAGCCGATTATGAACCCTTCGACTATCATCATTATGCTCTCACAACTAATCAACTAATTAGCCTTGATAATATCAGGAAACACTGGAACCCATCTGCCCCTACTGTTGATAAATGAGTTGATGGTATGGCCAAAAGTAATGGCATAGAAATTACACAGGCTATTTGCTAGAAGAGAGTGGAAAAAAACTCTAAACTTAAGCACCAGGCACTGTAAAAAAATAGGCAACACTAGAAGGAATGAAGGTGGCAGCAAAATGGGCAACGACTTTCTATAGAGTTAGACTAGAGAGTGACTCAATGTAAACGATTGCACTAAAAGACCCAATTGAAGGGAAAAAGCTGGTCTCCAAATGCAACGAGGGACCACACTGATATGACACTATTGCAGGCTTTTAGAAAGCATGTCCTATATCATATACCTAGCACTGTAAATGTCACAGGCTAACCGCCCCTTGACCAATTTTTGTAAGTCTAATAAGGAAGAGTCAATTACCGGATGTGTAATTTTTGTTCTTAGGCCATCTTTTCAAAGAAAAAAAAAAGAGATGGGAAACATTACTATAGTAGGTGGGATTAGACTTGAAAAAAATAGAATGATAATTCAGAGTCAGGAAGGAACAATTGACTCACAAATCGTTAGATGATTTTCAGATTAAGAACCCTTTAAGATCAAGAAAAACTATGTACAATGTAAGGAAAATCCAAACAACAAAGGTAAAAATATGAAACATTAGATGGGAAAAATCATGTTCAATCTGCACAAGATAATATGCTTTCTACAACGTTAAGAAACAAGAGCAGATATTTGAACATATACCATTTGTGTGTATCCATTGAACACTGAGGCTTCAAGCCTACTCAAACCAAGCTTTCGAAATAATCCGAATCTTCCAACTTCGATGATTGGATCAGGTGCTCGTGCAGGATCATATCTTGTTTGGTGTGTCAGGGAGGGGTCAGCTACTGGTGGAAGTTCCCAATAGATGTCCAAAACAGACTCCACAAACCGACTATTCTGAAAATGTTCTGCATATGAGATTGCCTTATTGCTGTGGTTAAAATCATCACGCATTTCACCACGAACCCCCCACCAAGCTTCACCATTTCCACATAGTTCACTTACATCCACAGCCTTTTCCCAGAATGTTTTCCTTTTAATTCTAATTCTTGCTTCATCACTATCCCTGAAGCAACTGTGTCCACCACCTAACAAAGACAAGTTTAGCAACATGTTCCACAAGGACAATACAAAAAATAAGCAATGGGCATATCAGAAAAAAGGAAATAAAAAAAAGAAAGTAGAACAATGCCATCTCCTTCATGTGGAAGAAAAGCAATGAAGCATCCTACTTGCATTCAACAAAATGCATCTGCCAAATAGCAGCATGATGGCAGCAGTCATGAACAAGATTTAACAGAGGAATGACTTGCAAATGGGTTTCGATGGTGAATTTATGGAAGTAGTATAGCTTACGGATGTTAAAACAGAAAAACAGAAGGAAAAACTATTATAACAAAAAAAGACTTTTCAAAAAAAACTTATTATGTTACAAAATCAGTTTTACAACTATGTAAATTCCAACGATCTATCAATCGCATTCATCAGCCTTGAGGTCAGCATTTCATTACTCTTTAGAAAATGTATTAATTCACTTCAACATGCACCTTATTGTACAACAGTAAACCATCTGTATTTTTGCCATTTTTAAAGACTAGAATCAACAACAAACCTGAAATTCATATACTGTAAGCAAACTAAGATTAAGATTAGTATTACCAACTATATTAGCATTGAACCACCTATCTATACTATATATAAAAGGGAGACTTTGAGCTGAAAAAAAATGTCCTTTTCTCACAAATACAGCCATCCATTCTTCTATTGAAGCATATCACAGCCATTAAAGTTAAAAAAAAATATATATATATATATATATATATATATATATATATATATATATTCTGAAATTTCTGTCCTTTTTTGCACCTCTTAATTTTTAGCAGGTCCCACAATCTACTCTCTTATTCTCTCTCCTATTTCTCTCTCCAACTCCCCGCATTGTTCCCTCTGTTATTCTCTCTCCTATTTAAGTCGCCACACCTTCCAAGCCCAGCCCACATTCTCCTCTATCGTCTTCTATCTCCTCTTCCCAAGCCCAGCACACATTCCCCTCTATCTTCTTCTCTCTTCTCTCTCCAACTAATTAGATTAAATTATATAACTTTCCTTCTACTGTTTTTACTAAAAATTATGAATTAGTTTTTTTAATTCCTTTTAATCTTCATTTTAAATTCTAATTACTTATAACAAAATTTATAATTTCGTTCCCAACTTTTCATAGGAACAAAATTATATAAATAGTGTTCGTAGATGCTAAGCAATTACAATATTTACTCCCTTGACTTCTTTAGTCTTGATTCAAAGCTCTAAAAATAATAACAAAAATTATAATTGAATTCCAAGATTTTTCTTATCTATATCTTTTATTACTATTATAAAAATATAAGTTAACCAAGAGAGAAAAAAAAATTGTTTTTTAGCCAGAATCAATCAGAGTCGTTGAGCTTTAAATAGGTATGAATCCAAGCCATCTAGCCTCGCCTTCATGCATCGGCCACATAAACCACCACCTGCCACTCTCACCTTACAGAAATTATAATTTGTTCCCCAAAATTTTTTACTTTTTATTTTATATCCTAAAACATTATAATTTGTTCTCTAATTTCTCTTAGACTTTATCTCAAGTCCTAATGCCTTATAATAGAAATTATAATTTGATTTTTTGATTTTTTTGATTTTTCTTAACCTTGGTTTTAAGGCCTAAAAAATTATAATTTAGTCCCTGATTGAGAAAAAAAACACCTTTTAGCCAAAATCAATCAGAACTATCTAGCTTTAGATAGAGATAAATCAAAGCCATACAACCTGACATTTATACATCGTGCCACATAAACTGTCAATTGCCACTCTCTCCTTATAAAAGTTATAATTTGCTCCACCAAAGTTTCTTAGTCTTGGTTTTAGGTCCCAAAAAATTACAATTTGGACCTTGATTTCTCTTATACTTCGTCTTAGGTCCTAATTCCTTATAATAGAAATTATAATTTAATTCTCTGATTTTTCTTAACCTTGGTTTAGGTCCTAAAAATTATAATTTGGTATCTGATTAAGAGAAAATTTATCTTTTAGCTAGAATCAAATAGAGTTGTCCGTCTTTAGATAGTGATGAATCATTATCAATATTGTCTACAATGTCTAGCCTCGCATTCATACATCGTACCACAAAAACCGTTAGCTCCACTATCTCCTTACAAAAGTTATAATTTGTTCCACCAAAGTTTCTTAGTCTTAGTTTTCGGTCCCAAAAAATTACAAGTTGGACCATAATTTGTTTTAGAATTCATCTTACATTCTAATTCTTTATAATGAAAATTATAATTTAGTTTCTTGATTTCCCTCAATCTTGATCTCAAGTCCTAAAAAATTATAATTTGGCTCCTAATTTCTCTTAGACTTCATCTTAGATCCTAATTCTTTATAACTGAAATTGTAAGTTAGTCCTCATATTTTTCTTACTCTTGATCTAGGTCCTATAGAATTATAATTTGGCCCCTCAATTTCTCTTAGAGTTCGTCGCAAATCTTAATTCTTTACAATGCAAATAATAATTTAGTCCCCTGATTTCTTTTAATTAATTTGAATTCAAAAAAAATAATTTGAGCCCCTATTTTTCTTAGTTATTATCTTAGATCCTTATTCTTTATAATAAGAATTACAATTTGGTCCTGTGATTTCTCTTATTCTTAGTCTTAGGTCTCAATTCTTATAATGAACTTCATATTTTGGTTTCTCAATTTCTATTAGTCTTCATCTTAGTTCTCAATTTTGAAAAAAATATGTGCGTTGCAAGTACATATACACTAGTATATTTAATATGGTCACTTGCGCAAGAGGAATAGGTGAGTCAAATAAATTTAAGATTCTTCCAAAAACCCCATAGATCAGATTTAACCATTCTCAAACATAGATGTGGGTAAATAACTGTTGATTCATCAAGTGTTAGTGTGACTTTTATGATATATCATGAAATTGCTTATAGCACAAAAGAAATTACCACGACTAACAAAAAGCATAAAAATATTTCACGCTGCAGTCACTATGACAAAATTCCATGCAAAGGCTGCACAAATGTTGATACAATTGTGGATATATTTCGCGACAGCCTCATAGTATTTCTCTAAGGATAATTCTTAATCATCGTATCATTAAAGGGAGTAGAATTTCTCCAACAGGAATCAATAGAATGTAGGAATTACTATAAAACACCAACTTAATATTTGTTAAGGATGCTGAATACTAATAAATAATCAAGCATAACCAAACTGTTTACAGACTAGGTCTATTTTTTCACTTTACTATTTATAATCGCCAAAAAACTAGTTTCTACACTAAGCAGTTTGTAGTTTTCCGTAACATTTTAAAGTTAAAGCACATTTTTAAATAAGAAGCAAAAGATAAGATACATATAGATATTAACCTACGACAAGATATTCAACTTGCCTCGTATGTAAGATTGATCACATATCTGCCTCAGTGAGTAATGATCTCCAGTGCCAGTGTCATAGTTATCCTCAAAAATAAGATGATGAAACCCAGCCCTAAGGGCCTGCTTCAGTCTAAGCAGAGAGATTAGTATATAGTTTCGTAAATGCATCAGGTATAACAAAACTGAATGAACCATCCTAATTTTTGTACTTCTGCATGCTCATGAGGCAGCTAATGAAATCAATAGCTTTGAAACAATAGAGAATTCAACAACTAACAAAATATTTGTTTAACTTCTGCCAAGATGATGTATACCTCTTCAATTCATTCTGGTGATCATCAAAGAAAACAAGCACTCGACTAACGTCTGAAACTCCATGCTTCTGCAGAACACTTCCCCATTTGACGCTCCCGAAATCCACAAAATCCTTCCCTGCAAAGTATGTACAGTTCCCATCAACATAGGCAGGCCCCTTCTTCAGGTATTTCTCTGGATGACGAGGTGAAAGCGATATGATTGGTGTGTCAGTCATTGCCTGCCTCAGTACCCAAGTAGAATGGCCCTTGAATGCCCCACTCTCTATCATCAGATCTGGTTTCAGCCAGCGCGCCATGAACCATAGTCCAAAACTATGGTCGAATCCCATTCCATGCAAGTTATTCTTTATCGGCCTGGATTCATATATTGGCACAAACTCCTCCAATCCTTTACGCAACTCCTTTGTTGTCCATTCAACAGTTTTTCCTTCTTTCGATCTGCCTTTCGAGATATAAAAAGAAAGCAGAGAATGCGAATAAATACCAATCCAATCATCAGTATATGCCCATCTACTATACTAGAATTCCATTCACGTTATTGTTGAAATAAAGGCATTCCCAAGCAAACCCTAACTTCCTTCTAGTATGCAAAACAGAAGTGAAATAACAAGTTTTGATATCAATTGCCAGATTCCGATGTTACACAACACGAAACAAGGGCATTCATAGCATGGAACACATTTGCTTATCAAAGAGAAGATTTTAGCGTTTCGTATATATTACCGAAATCGACCAAGCCAAAAACAAGCAGACATTTCGACAGATCGGGAAAGTAGGAGAAATCGTACACCAAGGTACGCCTAGGGATCCAAAATCGGAGGTGAGGCCGTCGGCACCGGAGGAGACGAGGGCTGTGCGAGCGAAGGAGCCGTAGGAGGAGAAGCAGACGGCTGGGCGAAGCCAAGCATAGGCGAGGACAGACGCGAGGAGGAGGAGCAGTAGGAGAGAGGTGACGACGGGCTTCGCTATTGGGTGCTCCAGCAGGAAACCGAAGAGCTTAGAGGCGAACCCGCCGATGATAAAAGTGGGCTTCCTCGTCTTGGAGTCGTCATCGGCGCGCCCCTCCGGCGAACCGGGAGGCTGCCTCCGGGTAGAGAGCATAATGCCTTCCTGCATCGGCTCTACTTGAAAATCGAGATCTTCCTCGCCTCTTTTACGGGGAAATTTATTGCTAAATAAATAAATAAAATAACTTTAATTTGATTAAAATTAATTTTATAAATTACATCATAAACAAAATATAATATTAAATTAATAATATTTTAAATTTTAATAAATTTTAATATTAAAACTACTTTTATTTTTTTTAAATAATTTTTATTTTCTACAAAAATTTAAAAATAAAAAAACTAAATTTATTTTATTTTCAATTTTTCTCAAAATATAATCAATTTTATTTCAAATTACTCATAAATTTTAAAATAAAAACATAAAATTACTAGATGAGAAATATATTGCAAATTTCATTATCTTATCATCTACATTTAGCTCACCATCAAGATCTTATTTGTAAAATTATATTTATATATGAATTTTTATATAATATTATTTTGTCAATGATTATATGGAGAAGGTGAAATAAGTTTTGTTTTTCTTTTTGTTTGATGGTGAAGATGAAATGAGTAACAAGAGAGTGAAAGGAAAAAAGAAATATTTTCTATATAATTATTTTCATAAATTGTAAAAAACTATTTCCTTCAAATTCCTTCTCTTTATTTATATGTGTATCATTCTAAATTAGATTAAATCCACCATCATCATATTAGTTTATTCTCGCACTGGCGTTGGATGATGGATGATGTTGAATTTTTATGCTATTTAAAACAATTTAGAATGATGCACGTAAAAATAGGGAGAAATCTTGAAAATAAAGAAAAAAAAAAAGAAGAAGAACTCGAGCATAGAAGTTAGAAGAAACTCCAAGAATGAAGTTCGAACAATCTTATAATCCAGAATGAATTGAAAAAAGGAATTTTTTTACAATCTGTTTTAGATTGAATCGTAAGGGGGCAATTCAAGTGCCATCTAATAACTCCAGAGTAGAAATGTGGAAGAAATAGAAGAAAATTAGGAGAAAAGAACAATAAAATTTCAATTATTATTCACCACATATATTTATTATAGACTAATCGCTATTTATGAACGAATTTGCATATTAGCTCTTTTAATAGATTATATAACTTGTAACAAAAGAACTAAATAATTTAACTTATACTAACTCAACTGACACAAAAAAAAACTCAAAAGATTATAAGATATGTTATAATCTATTAACCTGCTTATTTGATTCAGAAAGAGTTTAAGAAAGTTATAGAATTCTCCAAAGACTTGTAGCTTCATTTTTTTTCTAGCAAAATCCTTCCGCCAAGCTTCTTAACCCTTCATTCTCATCAATCTCTTTGGCTCTTCTTTAGTGCAATTTTGTTGAGCATTAATATACTACTCCTAATGTTGTCAATGGTGTCGAAGCTTCCTTTCAGCTATAGTTCTTTGACCTTCTGCTTTGCTGGACTCCTCCAATGCCGTTATTGCTGCATGTCATTAGCAATCCCTTCTTTTGGTTTCACCGAAATCCTATCAGAGTCAATTATTGCAAACTGATTGAAAAAAAATGGAGATATATTATAAGATAAGGGAGTGATGAAAAGGATTTTATGATCATTAGATCGTAAATTAGATTATGTCGTGCAGCTATCATAAAATTCAAAACTTTGGACAGCATGAAATTGGAAGAATTTATGAGTTCATTTCACGCTCATGATCATTAGATCCAGGAAGGAGTAAAGCAACTATCAGAGCAAGTTCTTTTCAAAGCAATGTGAAGAGGAACTTCGATTCAAAAAAAAATGAGAAACCAAAATCTCAATAAGGTCGGGGCTATGGTCATGGTCATTCTCATGGACAAGTTTTTGTTAGAAATTGTGAAGAATCCTATGGTCATAGTCGAGGATGAGATGAACTCAACAATAATGTTGAAAATAATCAAGTCAATTAACTAGAAGAGAGTAAAGAGAGAGATAGGAGATACAATAAAAATAATATTCAGTATTATAACGTCAGTAAATTTAGTCATTAACAAAATACTAGTCAAATCAATCATATTAAATATACGAGAAAGCTTATAATCATGTATAAATATGATTATGAACAATTAGAACATGAAATTACCTCTAATTATTTGATATGTTCAATATGTTCATAGCTTTTCATTCAAAAGTCTCTTTGATGCAAAATTAATCTGAGTTCTCAGTATCAAACACAAAATGGATATGAGTGCTTGAAATCATCAACTATGATCTACTAAAAATTTCTTATTATTATATGCTTTAAAACCTTATTTTAAATTTGTTATGTTATTTGTTGAATGAGCATATTTTCTTGAATATAATACCCTAATTTTTTTAAGATTTATCATATATGTATGTCTGATGAGGCATCATATTTACTTATTTATTTAAATATAAATTATTCACTTTATTATTTATACTCACTTATTATAATTGTATAGATCGTACTAATGCGAAGCATTTAAGTATACGCTGAAAAGAATCTCTTGTTTCTAATATATACAGTGACTTTTTTGTAATTTACATTTTTTTCATTAAAGATATATCATGCCTTTTGATAAAACAATAATTGGGTGATTGCATGTGTTACAAAGGGTGGAGATATAATTACAAGTAGTTAATGATACAATGAATATTTTATATATTTATATATGTGATATGTGTTTATATATATGTATATATCAATTATTTGAAATAGATGTAAAGTGCTACACAATTTGCTGTCACCTTTGTCCTTTTGAGAAGTAATTGAAATTCAATAAAATTTTGTTAGGTCTGATACCTCGTTTGGCTCGAATTTTTTTTATACAAAAAAAAATAATTTATTTTTAAAATTTAATATCAAAAAATTTTATTTTAATATTAGAAAGTGCATAAGATGTGAAATAAAATTGATTCTAAAATTTATATTTGTGTTAGATGTGTAATAAAGCTGATTCTTACAGTTAAAATTTATGTTGAGCTTAAAATAAGCCTCAGAACAAACGAGGCCATATCATCATCACCGATCCCATCTCGACCCACTTCATTAAATCCCTTAAACCCCTATCATCTCCGATCCCATCTCCTCTCCATCACTGTTCTTTGTCAACCCTAAATCTCTTCATCTTGCTCACCCTATCTCTTCTCCATCATCATCAATCGTCATTGACATTGTAGTCGCCGACAAAGCGATTGGCCTTGCTAGATTTGATTTCTGTCATTGTCTTCTATTGCTTCATTCTATGACATGGTGATCATATACTAGAAAAAGGAGCTCTAACAACACCGATGATAGTAGTATTAACACATGAATAGGTTAAAGGAGATAGAGATGATGTAAAATAATAAGTGGAAATGAACAATAAAGGGGTTACAAAATAGCAAGAGCATATTTTTTTTGACCCGACATAAATTTTAACTATAAAAATCAATTTTATTGGACATCTAACACAAATACAAATATTAGAATTAATTTTATTTCACATCTTATGCACTTTCTAATATTAAAATAAAATTTTTTGATATTAAATTTAAAAAATAAATTAAATTTTTTCTCTTGTCCAAAAAAAAATTCGAACCAAACAAGACCTAAAAGTAGGCGGAAGATATAACAAAATATGGAATAAAAACTTTATTAAATAATTTCAAAATTATAAACCTCCATAAAATAAAACAGTACTAGATCAATTTTAGATAATATTATCTTAATATTAAATTATATTATATAGAAAAAATAATTATTTGATTTGATAACTCGTAGATAATCTCATAAAATATTATAGAATTATCGTTTAAAAAATAATATTTAGATGTTAAAATATATAAGTAATATAATATAATATTAAAATAATATTTAGCTAAATATAATCTTACATAATATTAAGAGAACGTTAAATAAAACTCCCCTTACCCTTAGGATCTGAATTGAGTTATTGAACTCAATTTGACCGACCGTTGACATGCCAGCTGTTGACATCTCGACTCGTCCGTTGACCACCGCCAGACTTGCTAGATGCCTTCCGCATCTCTCGGGCCAGCCTGGGTTCGAAAGTTGCCAAATTTAGATTGCCAGCGCGTCACCTACTGTACCGGTAACTCTCTTTTTACCCGAAATAGTTAAATTTTTAACCGTTAACCGCCATTTCTCCCCCAACTTTAACCTCAGCCAGTATAAGCCGTTCTCCTTCCTCTTGCCGGAAGAGCTGGAGCTCAAGCTAGACAGAGAGAAGCGAGCAAAATGAGGCTCCTTCTCTCCCCAGCCATCCTCTTATCCGTCTTCCTCGTCATCGCTGGCGACCTCGCCGCAGCCCAGCTCGCCCTTTCCGGCGGCGGCCTCTTGACGGGTCCAGCATCGCCGGAGGGGGAGAGGCTGGACTACAAGACACAGTTCTCCGGCGCGTGGGAGGTTGTCAGCGCCGACTCCGGCGTGTCGGCGATGCACTTGGCCGTCACCCGCGAGAACAAGGCCATAATGTTCGACGCCACCATTTTCGGCGCGTCGCACGCTCGCCTGCCGGCGAACATGAGCTGCCGCCCGGACATCAACCGCAAGAATGAGAGCGTATTGGACTGCTATGCTCACGCCGTCGAGTTCGATCTCAAAACCTATAGAACTCGCGTTCTTAAGGTTTGCTGGCCTTCCAAATCTTTTTAAAATTATTTTTATTCCTTTTTTATTTATTTTAATAAATTTAAATATTAAAAATTATTTTTTTAATAATTTTATATAAAATTAACTTTATTAACAAAGAATTTCCTATATTTCAGTAGAAACAGGTCATTCTTTTAGATGCAAAACTTATTTTGCTTTGATGAAATTGATTTAAAAAAAAAGATCTTTTTTGGTAATTGTCAGCCGTAATCAACCAAAAACATTCATAAAGGAAGTCTATTTCAAAACTCATTTGTTTTCACCTCAAATCAAATAGGAGTCGAATACATTAACTAATGAATTCGAGTTAAGTGTACGTATGGATATCCCATCAAAACAGATCTTTTTCTGAAAAGCCTACTAGCTAGAAGATGTCATCCTCATAGAGGGAATCTTCGAAATAGATATCCCGACACCACTCGACGGGACCTAACAGGTACTGAGCATAGTATCTAAGAAGAATATAAAGCATCTGCAAATCTATGAAAGAACCAACCTTAAGTATCATGTTGACTTTAAACTCTGTGAAAAGACCAAAGCTTGTTGTACAAGGGTCTAGGTCGACTGCAATATGCTAGCTGTTCTTAAGAATCCATCCGGCTCTCCAGCAAACACAAAATAACTAAAAAAGATGGTCAAAATTGAAAGATTTGTGCAATGTTGAGGCTTGCGACATTGGAGAGTGTCCACCAAAGTTCCTTAGAGATCTATCACCTTCAAGCTCTGACGACGAAGTGGTGAAGACAAGATATATAACCTATGTTGAACAGTTCAATCATTCACCTTAAGTCTTTGAAAGTCGATGTAGATTAAAGTCGAAGAAAACATAAGAAGAAAGAGCGATTTCTTTCGTAATATTTTCAGTCTAGTTAATTCTAGGAGGCGAACAACCCCATCTTCAAATATCCAATTAATTATAAAACTTGTGACAATCAAGAGCGAAATCTCATAATTACGTGTTATTTGTTGACTCTACAGTACTTTTATATATATTGTAGCGGATGAGTTTGTATTATAAGAGGAGGTTTATGGGTTCAATTTTTATAATTAAACATTTTTTTGTGAAAAAAATAAATTTGACTTATGCTTGAATTAAAATTTGATGTTCAAGTCAAATTAACCACAAAAATAAGCAAACTAAAATATTTTGAATTGTATTTTCTGTTAAAAATCAAGCAGACTCAATCTCAGCTTGAACATTACCAGGTCCAGCCTCGATGTAGAGATGCACGTGCATGAAAAGAGAATATCTCCCATAATAATAATTTAAAAAAAAAAAAAAAAAACTAAAAAGGGTAACTTGCATCATGGCCCCTTAGGCCAGGAAAGAATTATATATTGATCTTAATTTTTCAAAATTTTTAATTTTAATTTCTGAGTTCATAAAAGTATTATAATTTTTTTTTTTTTTAGAAATTCGAATTTTTTGCTAGTCTTTTCTAATAGAAAAGTAAAATTTGATCATTTTTAATAATTTAAACTATGTATATATTTAAAAAATTATTGCACCCCTCTATTTTTATTTTTTTTAAATTTTAATAAAAATTATAATTTAATTTCTCCAATTTTTTATTTTTTTTATTCTAAAAATTTAAAATTAAAAAATATAATTATTGTCATTTTAAAATTATATTTTAAAAAATTAAAATTAATAATTAAAATAATTTTATAGCATAATAATAAAAATTAATAATTATCATAGTTAATACTAAATGATAGTGCTTATATCCTATGGACTTAGATTAAAATTTTTAAAAAATTAAAACTAATTTGCAATACATTTAAGGGTCAGATGCAATTACTCAAAAAAATTAAGGAAAATTACCTACATGCCACACAATTTAATTTTATTTATGTCTTACCTATCCATTCTTAGTTAATTACGCTATACACACTCAAAATATTATAAAATCTTACATACACATATTTTAACTTATTTTTATTATAATGAGTAATCATAATTTTTTAATAACCTAACTATAGTTAGATTACAAAAAATTTGAGCAATTCATCATATTATTTTAAAGATATTTAAATATATTTTGAGTGAAAATTCTAAAACCTTAATGTTTAGGTGACGGCAAAGAAAGGAGACATCCGCGATGTGAATTGATTTTAAAACAAATCAGCGCTTTAGTGTAGTATTGAAAAAGAGAAGAATATATATCATTAAGAGTAAAAATATAATTTTAATAATTTACTAATAGAATATTTTTTTTTAAATAAATTTTGATTAAGTTTTAACTCAAATGTATATATATAAAATTTTGTAATATTTTGAGTGTGCATAACGTAATTAACTAAGAATAAATGAGTAAGGCATAAATAAAATTAAATTACGTGGCATATGGGTAATTATCCTAAAAAAACTAATACTGGCTATGACGCAGAGAGACTAATATTTAATTATATATATTTCTCAACAGGTGTTGACTAACCCGTGGTGCTCGTCCGGCGGGTTTGCCGCCGATGGGACCCTCGTCAACACCGGTGGCTGGAAGGGAGGCGCTTATGCAGTGAGGTACATCGACACGTGCGACACCTGTGACTGGAGAGATTATGCCAGGCCGCTCAAAGCGGAGAGATGGTAAGGACTAAATAACAGATTATAATAATATTTACATAAATATCTCTCAAAGTTTTTTCAAATTTATTTAAATTATTATTATTTTAATATTATATTATATTATATAATTTAAAAATTATGATATTTAAATACCATCTTTTAACTAACAATTTTATAAAAAAATTTATTTATATATATTATTAAATTAAATAATTTTTTTAAAATAATATAACATAATATTAAGATAATATTAAACTAAATATTTTATAATAAATTTTTTAAAAATAATATATTTAAAATTTTTGCAAAACATTTGATTAATTACAATTATTTAAAAAAAATTATTAAAGATATACATATATGTATATGTTTAAAAAAAAATTCTAAATATATTTATAACTATATAAGTGCTAATAGCTTTTAATTTTAGATGATTTTCAGAATTTAAATTGCAAAATAAAATTAAAATATAATTAAAAAAAGAATAAAAAAGTGTGCATGCAAATGGCCCTAGATTATAATATATAGTATGTAATCAAATATCCGTGCCTTAGCTTTATTGATTTTATTAGACTTTAAATTTTTATGTTACAAGTTTGGAATTTAGGAGATTATTTCTTTTTTTTAAGTACTCAGACTTTAAAAAAAAAAAAAAAAAGTGAATGACGAAAGAAAGTAAAATTACACTACAAGTTCTATTAAGTGTAATTACATAAAATTCTGTTTGGCGC
>JAEMOT010002573.1:212004-226006 GCA_019297695.1 Apostasia ramifera | reverse complement strand
TAGATCAAAATACTCGATTTGAATATTTTGGTCTAGAATGTAAAATAAACTTGATATTTTTATATTTGAATGTGTAAAATAATTTAAAAAATTTATATATTATTATTATTGTTGTTTTTTAAATTAGTATCATTTTGATCCTGTTTTGGACCTCGCGCCAAACAGGGCCTTTAAAGTGTTGCCGGATTATTGTAATAGTAAGCAAACGCAATAATTTACCTATTAATTAGTGTTGCTCCAAATGTCCACCGCGTGGCAGGTACGGAACCCAGGCGATTCTGGGCGACGGCAGCTTCGTCGTCCTGGGCGGCCGTCGCTCCTTCAACTACGAGTTCGTCCCGCCGGAGGCGGCGACCAGCTCCACACTCTTCGACCTCCGCTTCCTCCGCGTAACCACCGACGGCCGCGACGAGAACAATCTCTACCCCTTCATCCACCTCTCCACCGACGGCAACCTCTTCGTCTTCGCCAACAACCGCTCGATCCTTCTCCAGCCCCGCACCGGCCGCGTCCTCCGCGAGTTCCCCGTTCTCCCGGGCGGCTCCCGCAACTACCCTGCCTCCGGCATGTCCGTTCTCCTTCCTCTCGTCCTCCGCCACCAGCGCTCAGTACCAGCCAGGCAACCCGCCCCCTTCCCCGCCCAAGTCCTCATCTGCGGCGGTGCCCCGCACGAATCCTTCCACCTTGTCGACAACGCCAACACCTTCCTCCCCGCCCTCAAGTCCTGCGGCCGCCTCACTATCACCGACGCCAATGCCAACTGGGTCATGGAGGACATGCCCATCCCCCGCACCATCGGCGACATGCTCCTTCTCCCCAACGGCGATGTCCTCCTCATCAACGGCGCCAGAACGGGATGCTCCGGCTGGGACTTCGCGCGCGACCCCGTTCTCGCTCCCCTGCTTTACAAGCCTGGTGCCTCCCGTGTCACTGGCTTGGGCCGATGGAAGGAACTCGCACCGACGGCGATCCCTAGAATGTACCATTCCACCAGCGCCGTACTGCCGGACGCCTCCATCCTCGTTTCCGGCAGCAACACGAACCCCAGGTACAACTTCACGACATTGTTCCCTACGGAGCTGCGGGTGGAGAAGTTCCGTCCGCCGTACCTGGACCCGGCACTGGCGGCGCAGCGGCCAGAGATTGTGGCAGCTTCAGTCCCCAAGGAGATCACCTACACCGAGAGCTTCACGGTGGAGTTTACGGGGGCTAAAGCGCAGGAGGCAGATGTGAAAGTGACGATGTACGCGCCGCCGTTCACCACCCACGGATTCTCCATGAACCAGAGGCTGCTGGTGCTCAGGGTGGAGGAATTCAGACCGGTCGGAAACGGGAATGCTGCCGCAGCTGCCGTTAAGGTGTTGGCGCCGCCGTCCGGCGATGTTGCGCCGCCGGGGTGGTACATGCTGTTCGTTGTCTGCAAGGGGCTGCCGAGCGATGCCGCCTGGATCCACATTCAAGCCAAGCTTTAATTGATTTCAATGGACGATAGATTCACACCATTATGCCAAGAGGAAGATGGAGGGGACTCTTTGTTTATCAATTATCATCTTAATTGTGATTCTGTGATTCTCACAGAACTTTTCAAGGATTCAAATTGTTTTGGGGGGGAAAATTTCTATTAAATTTCAGGTAAATGGAAATATATTGTGAAAGAAAAACTTATGTAAAGGAAAACTATATTATTTCTGTAACATACATGTAATTGTATTATCTAGATTCGAATGCACAGGTCTAACCAGCGTAAGCATACTGATTCGTGTGACAAAGCAAATAAGCTACCATTGTTTGAATTTGAACCAATTTACATATTTTTCTCAATGTAAAATGCAACGACAATAAGAGTAAACAACAACAATAAAATCTCAATCCCAAACAGGCTGGCGGGCATAAGTCACATGGATTCACTTCCCCGTCCAGTTCAATTTAAAACAATATTTTCTGTGAACTCGAGTTAAAGGTTGTGACCATATTCTAAGTAATGTCTTTTAATCACTCACTTTAATGTTAACTGGTGTAGATTCTCCCTCGTCTAATCCTTGATATATGTCCCACACATCCTCCTCATAATATGTCCACTTGATGTATACACTAATCATTCTGAGCGATACGATCTCAGCTATACTAATCTCATCAATATTTCATTAATTAATTGCTCGAATCACTTGCTATATTCCATATAGCAAATGATTTTAATTAAATAAGCATATTTCAATAGGACTCCTACTGCACTCCTTCATTTTGATCCTCTTGTCTTGATTCGATAACCAACATACTCTTCTATTGTAACATCTCGTGATCTCAATGTAGAGGTATTGTTCGCTTTAGCTTTAAGAAAACTGCGTGACTTGAGCACTTTCCAGGAGGTCACCCATCCCAATGCTACTCCACCCCAAGCACGCTTAACTACGAAGTTTTTCATCATTAGCCTCACAGTATTCCCGCAGAAGGCATCTCTACCATTTGAGATCACGTTATCTACTTATACAACTCAGGATCTCCCTCCCTTTCTGATGTCGGACGATTCATTCATATGTCCCTCTCATCACTCATTATTTGGCCTAGAAGCCTGCCAGAAGTCGCATTTTGCCTCAATGAGGCTTTTCTCTTAGGAGGACATCACCCGGCGATCACTCCCCGTTCGTTTCGGCCACGAGCGTCACAGGCTTACCAGCTTCCGCCTAGTTCGTCCTCGAACCACATCGTACTATGAGAGGTTGGCTCTGATACCATGTTGTAACATCTCGTGATCTCAATGTAAAGGTATTGTCTGCTTTAGCTTTAAGAAAACTGCGTGACTTGAGCCACCCATCCCAGTGCTACTCCACCCCAAGCACGCTTAACTATGAAGTTTTTCATCATTAGCCTCACAGTTTTGCCCCAAAAGGCGCCTCTATCATTTGAGATCGCATTATCTACTTATACAGCTCAAGATCTCCCTCTTTTTTCGATGTGGGACGATTCATTCCTATGTCTATCTTATCCCTCATTATTCGGCCTAAAAGCCTGCCAGAAACTACACTTTGCCTCAGTGATTCCTTTCTCCTAGGACATCACCCGGCGATCACTCCTCGCCCTCTTCGACCACGGGCATCACATCTATACTCATAGTACGATGAATAATAGGCCTCATACATTCGAAGTTCTTGTATGATAAGATTATTGTGCCACCTAATCTCACGACAATATCATATTCTTCGGAATCATGATATATATAATGCATCCTTTACTCACATTTTCAATCCATTTAACATGTTTTTCTGAGATTCCACCTTGTTAACCCCTCAAAAGTCCCAGTGAGAAATGTTATTTAACAAAATATTCAAAGAACAAAGAGCATATTCACCGAAATGGTATTAAAATGTCTAATGAATGTCAATCATACTACTTCCATCTCTACAGTCTCTCTAATTAAGTTTACCTTTTCAGGTTTACTAGTGATAGTCAAAATTATTTGTCTGGCATTCTCCACTACTTGGCTCATTTCTCAGTTATTTCAGCTTCATCAACCATCCTTAGAGTCAAATATCATTGTTATATTTCAATGTAAACGATAATGTGCATGAATTTTCTATATAGCAACCTTAATGACATAAAAAATACACATGGAAGGAGCTAAGTATAATAGAAAGCTGATAAGGAGATGGAACAGTAAACGACGATAATGAGACGAAACATATGGCCAAATGTAAAGCAGAGTATGTTCAAACAAACATGGATTCAGTACATATCCTGCAAAACAGCAAACACATTCCAAAAGGTATGAAGGGAACATTGTATTTTAATAAAGTAAATGCACTGATGATGAAGCAAATACACCAAATTTTTCAGCTACCTATTTTTTTATTTTTCTTTTGAAATGTGCAGGTACATATTTTTGGTGCAAAAGACTGGCAGCAAAATAATCTAATAACAGTAATCTGAAAACTTTTGCTTTCAAACAAGGGGTTGATATTTTCCTTCTATTCAATAACAAAGTCCTTATTTCATGACTTGTGATTTATGTACTTATTGTCGACCCTAATCTTACTACTATGCAATACTTCGGCAAGAATCTAAGGAGAAGTTTGGTTCGATATTATTTTGATGTTATGCCATGTTATCAAAATGTCCTAACATCTATATTATTTTTTTAGTGACAATTACATACTTTTTTACAAGATTATCAACACATGTAATCAAACCGAACAATTATTCTTTTTCAATAACATGACATAAAATCAAAATAATATCGAACTAAACACCTCCTAAAATAATTTATCCTCAAATATTTTCTCTCTCTTGTTAATTCTTTCTCAAGAAATACTTTGTAAGTTGTAACCCTCGTAAATAACTCCAAATTTTGAATCCAACTAGAATTGTGGCTCCTATAAAAAAAAACCTAGGATTGTGGTATAAAAAAAAGGTGATTTTGCCCATATGGTAGCAGATAATGGTCAATTTGCTTATATAAAAAGAGTAAGAGGAAGACCAAAAAAGACATAACAAGAAACTATAAGAAATTATCTTACATACTTGAGCTAAATGAAAAATTGTTATTTGATAGAGTGCAATGAAAACAAAAAATTCATATAGCCGACCACATCTAATTGGATAAAAGCTAAGTAGTGGTGGTGGTGGTTATTATAGAAGATGTGTAACATTTTTCTCCTCTCTTTCCTCTTCTACTGTTTCACAATCATCATTTTGGCTAATCTAAAATATATTATTTGATATATTTCAAAGCTTTGTGATGCGCTATATTTCCTCCATCATGAAATATTCACAAAGCTCTATTTTTCCTCCTTTTTTGTCACTTTCTAAAAGAAAAAAATGAATTGACATTCACCAACCCTTGTCCTTTGGCTCAAATTTTTTGTACTATATGCTGAGACAAAGTGATCCTTTTTAGTATGTTTTAAGGACAAAATAATTCTAATTAGCATCCTTTCATTTGTCCTTATGCTAAGTAAACCCACTCAAGTATTTTTATATTTTTTTCTCCCCCAATCTTTTGTGTTTTTGCTGCCATAATTCTTGCAAATATTTCCAAAAAACTGGAGCTTTTCCACCATTTTTTGAACCAAAGAATGACCAAAACGCCCTCCACTTGCATTCCTCTCATTGGTCTTTGGGTACGACATGAACACTTGACATTCTCTCGTTGGTTTATTTGAATCAAGGGCATTTTACATTCAGCTGAACCCTATTTCTTGTTGTCCAAACTGCAGAATAGTGAAGTAATTCACTTGCAAAAATTTTTCTATGTATTTCCAAGCTCTCCTCTCAAGCTCTAAGTGTTCCTCCATTTCTTCCTTAGCTAAAATTTGCATTTTTTCTTGAAAAAGTGAATATTTGGAGAAGTTTTTGCTAGCAACTAAGCAAAATCTGAAACTACACTCATCCATTTTGCTAGCAAACAATTTCAAGTTCTACGTTTTTATTTCCTGCAATATTAATTTACTAGTGGGTTTGTAATCGGGTTTATTCGACCATGGTTAACATTAAAAAGCCGGTATGTTAGTGGACTGAAATCCCACTTGAGGAGCGTAGAGAGTGGACTAGGCGGGGAGCCGAACTACTATAAATCGATTGTGCATTTTTCTCTCCTCTCTAGCTAGTTAAAATTTGATTAATATATAAATATTAAATCTAATTTTAACTCAAAATAAGCTCAAACTACTTTAATATAATTGATTTGTATAATATTTAAATCGCATCTTTCACAATTTTTATTTTGAGCTATTATTGTGTTGATCTTGCTATTTTTGTCAATTTGCCCAAATCAACCGATTTTATTTCTATGTTTTTCTGCACTGTTATAGGTTATCCGGTTTATTTGATAAAATTGACCAATTTGCTCTTTCATGCTCTGTTTAACCGATTTTCGTTGTAGCTTTAATTTGTTTCTTATCCTGCATGAATACTTGGCTATGCATGCAATTTACCTATTGTTGGATCAGTAGAATGAGTTACAGGTTCCTGCATGAATACTTGGCTATGCATGCAATTTACCTACTGTTAGATCAGTAGAATGAGTTATAGGTTCCTTAGGCGTGGATAGCTGGGCGTTGTTTGCCATAGGAGTTGAAGGCGCAACAAAATAGAGCTGGGGTTAGAGAAGGTCCCTATAGCTTTATATCGGGGATTATGAATACAAATTTGTATCGGGGATTATGAATACAAATTTGTATCGGGGATTATGAATACAAATTTCTTATAGCTTTGGGCTTGAAGCTACATACATAAATGATGGGGCATGATAACCTGTCAAGTTTGCAATAAAGCAAGACACACAACCACAAACTACTACCATTGATAGAACATTACAACTTACCCTCCATTGCATCCACCATCAACCTTACTCTAGTCTTGAGTCAGTGCATGTGAGAAATGGATCTGGTCTCTCTATCACCACATGTCACTCTTCCTTAAAATATTTGGATAATTGTTTCTCATTATAGAATATTTTGCATGTGCCACACATTACAAAGAGTTTGTTATATGTTAGCAAATTTACTACAGATAATAATGTCTCTATTGAATTCATCCAACTTTTTGTGAAGGACATTGAAACAAAGAAGGAGCTTCTTCGCAAAACTCTTGACCAAGGACTCTACCACCTCCCTCAACCTTCTCACCTACAAATCTCTCCATTAGCCCACATCAATTGACTCCTACTTCAATCCGGCACGCTGCCTCGATCATTCATCATAAACAACGTACCCTCGATATCATTCTCTTTAGTCACAACCTATCTCATTCAAGGAACAATTCTCCCGGTATCTATCACTTATGTCAGTTGAGACACAGTCACATATTTTTGCTACCTTTTTCAACTTCAACTTACTCAAAGCCATTAGGCCCCGTTTGTTTGACCGTTGAAAATTAACCTGGTTTAATTTTAACCAGGCATATCACATCACACATAAAATTTAATATTAAAAATTAACTTTATTTCACATCCTACATATATTACTAAAATAATAACTAACTTATATCACATCCCTCACATATTCTAACATAATAACTAACTTTATATCACATCCCTCACATATCCCAACATAATAACTAATTTTATTTCACATCATTCACAACTTTCAATAAAAAAATATCTCTATCTAAATTTAATTTTAACCTTATTAAATTTAACCTTATAAACAAACAGACCCTTAGAGTTAATATACTCGAATATCTAGGGACCTTCTCTAACCCCAGCTCTATCCGGCCACAGATACTATATTGTTTTTATTGATGCTTGTACTCACTTCACTTGATTCTATCCATTGTTCTTTAAATCTGAAGCTTTATCTGTTTTTCTTTCCTTTAAATCAATGATAGAGATATAGCTCTAGTTGAATATTTTGAGTTTTCAATATGATGGAGGGCGTGAGTCCCTAAAATTCACCCTTGTGCTTCAAAATCTGAAATTTGATCTTAGCCTATTTTGTATTAAAACAAAAAACTACATCATATGCTATCACCTAGTAGGATTTTACAAAAGTCGGTCAAGAAGGACATGCCCTTACCATCCCAATAAACATCCCAAATAAAGCCAAGGAAGCTATATAATCTATTGTTAGCAGATCTGTATACATGTGTGATTCTGTAGATTCCAACGGATTGTGAAACATAAAGAAAGGGTGAAGCGCATTGTGTGGATCTCTTCCTCACAATGCCTTGAGGACGTCAACAACAATGATGGAGGAATCGCCCTCGAGCCATAGGCCTTGTATTTTGTTAGTCTATTGTCTAACCAACTTTAAGTCCCCTCCCATGCTCCTATTCTTTCAACTACCTCCATCATTTATGTATGTAGCTTCAAGCCCAAAGCTATAAGAAATTTGTATTCATAATCCCCGATAACAGCACCAGCTCTTGCCTTGCCGTTGTTCAAGATAGATTCGTCAAAGTTCACTTTAATCAAACAGTTAGAAATCAACTTTCATGGTCCCTATATATAGAAGTTCTCCGGCCGCTAAAAAAGCGCCCTCTTGGTCGACCAAGAACTAATTGTTGAAAGCTCCAACAATTAAGTCTATACAACTATCGATCGACCAAGCAAAACAATAGTAAGCCATAGGCTGACTAGCCTTGGCCGACCAACTAATTGACCAGGCAATCAAATAATTGATCAACCAATAAGACAATTTCAACTAGCTATCATGTCAAGTTGGTTTTACTCAATTTAATCATTCCAAACTTGATCCAACCAACTTCTACCAATGTCCTAGGCGCTTATAAGTGATCCAAACCTTCCAAACACTACAAGAACCAACCTTACATCAAATCTACTAAAAACAAATACAAAAACATAGAGACACAAATATAGATCATTTTAGCTCTTCTTAGCACTCCCATGTGTTCCAAGGCTTGCTCTTGACCTTGATCACCAAATACTTCACATGTCAACCTTCACTGCACTCTCAAGCTTCTTTTTCTTCAATCATATGTGGAGCACCAAGTTAGCAATAAGTCTATCAATCCTACAATCATCATACAGGCATATCAATTAGTCATCTTCTGACTTAAAACAAGATAAAAAACAAAACATATGATTAACCTTTAATTAAAAGGGATGACTAAAATAGCACTTCCTACAATGTCTCTTAACAGCATGCACAAGGTTTCTCTAACCTTGTGGGAGGAGTTTCTTCAAGTGGATGTCTTTAATCATCTTGCTGATTCTCAATGGTGGAAAATAACATACGCACTCACACAATGAAGAGGGATATAGGAGGAAGTAACTTTCTTCTATTACTACTTGGATGACTTTGATACAACTTCTTCCTCCCTTTTACTTTTTCACCCTTACGTCATTTAATCAATCCACCATATAATGACTGGCTACAGGAGACTCTTATTTATAGATTCTATAACATGAATCTTTCACTAGACAATAATTTACTACTTTAGCATTTATTTCATTAGTTTCTTTCATTGGAATTCTCAACTTGCTAAACTCGTCATCTCCACATGGCATTAAATGGTCTTTTGCTGAATTTCCGTGGTGCCTGCATCGTAATTAAGTTTGGTGCGTACAACAAGTTCAACAGGCAGATTTGAGTTCTTATTGATAAGCAAAAGCTTACAGTTAACAAGTCAAAACATTAGGAAGAGACGCTTGCAATTGCAGAGATCAAGCTCGATTCTCAACTACAGGCCAATCTAATGTCTACAAGCTTTGAATATATCAGAAACATTGTTACAATTAACACCACTGATTATAAATAATACGCCAGATTTGCAAATTCATTCAACGAGAGGAACCTAAAAACTTCCCCCAAATCTACAAAACCCTAGAAGAAGAAAAAGAGTGAAAATTGAAGTACCTACGAGATGCAAATCCAAACGCCCACAAGGATCAGGAAGGTTCCTAACAAAACGAGTCCGATCCGCATCTCTTCGCCGAGGAGCATAGCTGTAACAGCGGTAGCAGCGAATGTGGTGGCGTTTGTGACGGGCACGGCCACGGAAATGGGGGAATCGCCGAGGATGCAGAAGAAGGCGGCTGACGCCGAGAGATTCACGATGAAAGGAACAGAGTACTGCCACACAAGGAGAAGATCGAGCCACCTCCGAGCGTGGCTGAGAATATCCAGACGGCCTGCCGGCGCCGACCGAGAGGATCGGAGCTTTTGGTCCCACAGCAGAGCGCCCCGGCGCATGAGGGAGTTGGTGGTGCCCCAGACCAGCCCGACCCCTATCATCTTCCCCACGTCGCCGACCATCCCGTATGTCGCCGGACTTCTGCCGAGGTCCGGGAGTCCTTGATGCGTAGTCAAGCGTCAAGGATGATTTTAAGTAGGGGCATTTATGTAATTACATATTTTACCTTCAATTTTGACCTTTTTTTACTTTCATCAATTTTCAATTTTGGACTTTTGATATTTTTGCTTTTTTTTGTAAGAAATAATTTTGATTTCAATAATTTGATATAATGCATGCAATTATTTTAAAATTTTTATTTAAACTTTTAAAATTTAAAAGTTGTCTTAAGATAAGTTTTGATCAAAATAGACAAACTTCAAATTAATTTTTATCAAAATTAAAAATAAAACTAATAAAATTGATTAATTTTGACGGAATTTAATATTTATATGCATGTATTCATATAATACATAATATTATTTTAATTTTGAGTTTAAATTTTGTATGTTGAAGAATATTATAAGGAAGCTATTATAATAACTGGAACAAGAGAAATCACTTGATTTTTGAGTTCTTATTGGATCTAATTGTAATATTTCAAAAAATGAGAACTAGAATGTAATAATGATCTATGAGCAGGTTTTGAGTAAAATGGAGAAATGAATATTAATAAATATTATTTAAAACAAAAATTTAAAGAGTAAATATCATTTAAGTCTTTAAATTTGAATGCCATTTTCATGCAAGTCCATAAATTTAAATTTCTTTTCAATAAATCCCTAAAAGCTAGACCCTTATTTCACGTGTTTTCTTAAATTTAAATTCCCATAAATATAAATTCCACAAATTAGATTTATAGACTCATGCGGACTAAGATTATTCTATACTATAAAATTATTCCAACAGAATTTAAATTCATGGATCCTATTGAAATAGAAATCCCACCTATGAGAGAGCCTCACTATATGATTATAAATGAATTTAAATTTATAAATTTATATAAAATATCATGAACTTTAAAAATTTGGATGATATTTAATCAAAATAAAATTTGAAATACCAGCAAAT
Source organism: Apostasia ramifera (assembly GCA_019297695.1). Taxonomy (NCBI): domain Eukaryota; kingdom Viridiplantae; phylum Streptophyta; class Magnoliopsida; order Asparagales; family Orchidaceae; genus Apostasia; species Apostasia ramifera. Next base: position 215,308 of record JAEMOT010002573.1, on the reverse strand, counting down.
TATTACCATTAAGTTAATTAACCAAGCGTTTTATCGATAGAGGACAAGAATAGGCGATGTAAGACGCACGCCGGCTACCGGCGATGATGACAAGCCTGGTCTGGCATCCACCTGCCACCGCCGCCGAGAAGGGAGATGCAAGGCATTAATGCTCGTCATCTTCAAATCGATCGATACTGTTTGATTTTGATGAGGAATGGATTCCTTGCTTAGCCTTTAGGCTTAGTTAAGAACTCTCGTTCTGACTTAGTAACGTTGAAGTATAACTCAAACTCAAATTGATCTTTTTTTCGAGTTAACTCATCTTAAAATATTTCAAATTTGACTGGAAGAAAAAGCTAAATATAAAGGAAACATTACAATTGAATTTAACATAATGCATATTTTATTTTAAATAAAAATTTTTAAGGTATATGATCATATTTTTATCATATTTTTTTCTAAAATCGAAGCTGCTGATAAACAGAACGCCTTTCCCCTGTTTCTAGCATTCAGTAATGTTTCTATGAACCACCGCCATTGATGCAATCAGACAAATTTTCATGTAAAAAAGACATCTTTCTCCCTTCTTCCCCGACCACACTCTCTCCCAAACCCTAGCTTTTACCTGAACTACAAACGCCCCTCGCCCGGCCGTCCAACTCCTTGAGAACCCTCACCACCTCGGTCAGCACCGCCGCCGGCTGCCCGCAACCTTCCATCCCCACCATCCTAGCGAGAACCCCCATCTTCCTCCTCACCCCCTCTTCGCTGAACGCTTCGTCTTCCCCCTCCCAATCATCGCGGTCGCATCTACTGCTCCTCGCGTCGGATTTGGTCTCCGACGAAACTTCATCATCCTCGCCTGCGTCCATCCCAGGGTAGAACCCAGAGTTCATCTTCCTGATCCTGCTCCTCCTCGAAGCTTCATCCACGGCTGCAGCAGAGAGGAGTTCCAGTGTGAGAAATCAATGGTGGGTTGAGCGCAAAAACTAAGAACGATTGAGGTTGAAGAGGAAGAAGATCCACCTGCGGTAGTAGCCTTTCCTTTGGCTTTAATGTTCGCGCGTCTTTCCATCGGAGAAGAAGAGCTGCGTGCATGAAATTTTGGCAAGGGTTGCGGCCTCTCCCTCCCTCGCTCCTTAAATAGGCTGCAGAATGGCTGGGGTCAATCTTAATTTGAGTCCATTAAAAATAATTTTATTTTACTTTTGGCAAATTTTGAGATATAATCATATATATTTTCATCTTAAAATAAAGTTATGCACTCTCTCTAGCTCCAGATTCGTGCTCGAGTGTTTGACTATTGACCATGCGCACAATTTCTTATCGGCCACTCTGGTATTCGATAACTGAATACGTTATAATCTGTTGATACCTATGTCCTTTATATCATACTAAGTTTCTGGACATTTGGAGAGATTATGTCATACATTGTGTGTCTCGTCTAGGACCCTACGTATTTTGACATAATACTGTGTAACACTTAAGATGATATTCCTAGGTACTGCGAGGCGTAATATCATCGTGAGATTCCATTATCTCAGATACACACAATTCGCCCTAGTAATATTTTACTTTATAGTTATTTTGAGGGTGCGATGATCTCCACCTGAAAGTCACAAATGTGTCACCGTTGGCACATGCTATTATAGTTATTCAAGATAGTATTTTAAATATAGAGATTGCTTTTCAAAAATAAACAGTTGAAAATTAATCTTATGAGCTTGACACTATACAAAAAAAACATTGCACCTTAATTTTTAGGACTTATATAAAAACATTAATACTTTTAAATTATATTTATATTATATTAATTATTCAACATAATAATTATTAGTCAAATTATTAAAAATATAAAGATTATGCTTGCATGCATAAGTTAATTTTAAGAAACACTTGGTTAAATATTACCTTAATGTACCTTATATTATCTAAAAATAATAATTATATAGTTTAATGATATATGCAGATAATATTATACGAATAACTTTTATCAATTTATAGTAAATTATACGAATATATAATAACAACAACAGCCAAGCCTTAAACCCACTAGTGAAGCCGACTACATAAATCTTTTATTTCTATTACGCTCTATTAATTAATAAATTCTTATATATGTCTAAGTAAAAAAGATCACTCCTTATATTTCTTGTCATATTTTCTTTCGTCTTATTCTTTTTCTTTGTAGACAAGTAGAATTCAATAGCTCTTTTTCCTATCTGGAGCTTCAATTGCACTACAATTTATATTTTCAAATCATCTAAATCAACTTTCTCAAAGTTTATCTTTAATTAGTGCAACTCCAATTTTATCGCAAATATTCTTATTCCTCATTTTGTACTTTCGTGTATACCTACGTATCTATTTTAATATTCTCATTTATGTAATATTTATTTTATTTATATATTTTCTTTTGTAAGTCAGCATTTAACACCATATATTATCGTTAGTCTTACTACAGGTTTATAAAATTTACCCTTAATTTTAGATGAAATTTTTTTATAGAGTCTATACGAATATAATAATTTAAAGGGATAATGACCTATATGCCACACTATTTTCCTTTATTTATGTGTTACCCATCCATTCTTAGTTAATTACGTTATGCACACTCAAAATATTATAAAATCTTACATACACACACTTTCACTTGTTTTCATTATAATGAGCAATTATAATATTCCAATAACTAACTATAGTTAAATTACAAAAAATCTGAACCGTTCATCATATTATTTTAAGGATATTTAAATATATTTTGAGTAAAAATTTTAAACCTTTGATGTTTAGGATGTGGTAAGGGAAGAAAACATCCGCGACGTGAATTGATTTTAGAACAGATCAGCGCTTTAGTGTGACATCGAGGAAGAAAAAAAATATGTACTATTAAGGGTAAAAATGTAATTTTAATGATTTAATAACGAAATATTTTTTTTCAAATAGATTTTGACAAATTTTAATTTAAGTATGTGTATGTAAGATTTTATAATGTTTTGAGTGTGCATGACGTAATTAATTAAGAATGGATGGGTAACGCATAAATAAAGTGAAATGGTGGCATAGGTATATAATTTTTCCTAATTTAAAATAGTTTAAAATTATAGACTAATCTATATATGAAGTCAATAAGAAATTTACCCTACAGAACTATTTAGGGGGAGAAATGCGAGAGGGATCGGACCAGCCGCGGGCCCATCGCTACTAGCTCGTTACTCGTAGCCCGGCCGGCGGCGGAGCGCGGGAGGCGGAGCACTCGGCTCTCCGGCGAGCGGCGGAAACCAGAATCATAATTGGGAGGAGCGAGAAAGATCAGCGGGGG